>VWZG01006178.1:592206-655190 GCA_013396735.1 Grallaria varia | reverse complement strand
TAGGTGAGACGCAGCGTGCGCAGTGCCAGCCCCACCTTTTAGTCCTAGAGTTCATCTGGCAGGGCCTAGCAAGCTTGGACAGTGGCAGTGAAGTCCTCAGGATGTAGGTTTAGTTAGAGTATCCTTCTCTTAGATGGATGGCCTTACAGGGCTAAGTGAGCTCCATCTGCCTGGGTTTGGAGTTAGAGTTGTCCTTCTCCTAGGATGGTTGCCGGGAGGCTGGCGAGCCCATCCTGCCTGTGGACACACTTTTTCTGACCCTTCAGCTGAGACCTGACTAGCATGGGAGACCCTACCTAGCATGTTTGTTCTACCACCGCCAGCATAGCTCGCAACCTCATAAGGTCATGCAAGCTTCTCCCCTGCGACAAGGGGGTGTCCGTGGAGAAGTGTCTATAATAGTAAAACAGTAAATCATAGGAAAACAATATTGAATAATTAAGCATCTGGCAGTCCAGCCTGTGACACATCCACTTGTACCCAGGAAGGGCTGTGGTACTCTTTTTGTCTGAAAGCAGAAAATGTCCTCTTACAGACAGACATCTGTATATGGGAGTAATCATGTAATGCAGCTTTCTCATTCAAATATCTCACTATGTAGAGGTGATGTATAATTTAAAGGTGGGTTAATCATTCACAAAGCTAAAAAGTAGCTTTTACTGTCTCAGGCTAAGCATACCTGTGGACATTTTGTGAAATACAGAGAACAATAACATCAGAAGAATGCATCTTGAATATATGCCATTCACATACATAAGACCTGAGACAGTAACTGCACCTGCCTGACTCTCAAATCCATCCTGAACATTTGCAGTGTAACTCCAAGACTTGTAAGATAACCCACGTCTAGTAGCAGTCATCTTTGCTTTCAGTATACCAGGGAAACTTTTCCTTCTCCTCTTCTCCCTTCCCCCATATTAATCAATATATGCCAGGTGATGGCAGGGCAGAAGTGTGCAGTTATTCAGAATCAATATGAGTAGATATTAGCACTGATAATACTGGCTTTCTAAATGTGTATTATTTATCTGCACCATTTTTGGTTTTAAAATGCATGCACACAGAAACTATAATAGAAATGTAATAGCATAGATTAGTTTAATGATACAGAATTCTTCCCTGAGGGATGATATTCCTTCATATCAGCATGTAAGAAAGGCAACATTTCAGTGCACAAGCATATAGCTGACCTAAATATAGACAACTATTTGTGCATATTTGCAAAAGACTTCCTGAAAAGCCACAGCAAGTATTAAAAATAGGACTGTTATTCTACAAGCCAAGGAGTAATACTTGACTCTTCAAAGCTATTTTAGTGCTTAATTCCCATTGAGATGAAGAATGATACTTCCATTGCATTTCTGAGTGTGTTGATATGAGCAACGTCAACGAAGATATGAATAGAGACCAGGTTTAAAAATTACATTTTTGCAACAGCCTTCAGGTCATGGTTTTTATAATAGGAAGTACACGGCTGAAACTGAAAATAAAAGCTGAGTTCTGCCCTTTTAAATGTAGAGAAAAGCTTTTTTCCACCACATAGACATAGATAAATGTGAATGTTACCAGAGAGAGAATGGATAGAGTTGCTTGGAGAAACTGTTTCTTAGGCGGCTTTGCTGCCATAGCTCCTGATGATGGTCTGCTATGCTTTGCACTGATCCTCAGCATTTCTGTCACACCTCAAGTGCCGGGTGCAGTTCTGGGCTCCCCAGTACGAGACAGATATGGACTTACTGGAGTGAGTTCAACACGAGGCCACAGAGGTGAGTAAGGGACTGGAGCATCTTTGATAAATAAAAAGGGTAAGTGGGCTAAGACACTTTAGCCTGCAAAACAAAAAGTTCTTATCAAAGATCTTATCAGAGTCTCTAAATACATGGAATGGGAGAGAATGAAGGCAAGGAAGCCTGCTCAACACTGGTGAGGTCACACCTCAAATCCTTTAGCTCCGGGCCCCTCACTACAAGACTTTGAGGCGCTGGAATGAGTCCAGAGAAGGGCAACAATGCTGGCGAGGAGTCTGAAGCACAAGTCCTACAAGGAGTGGCTTAGCCTGGAGTAAAGGAGACCTCATCACTTTCTACAAGTACCTGAAAGGAGTCTGTAGTGAGGTGGGGGTCAGCATCTTCTCCTGGGTATGAAGTGGCAGGACCAGCAGAAATGTACTCCAGTTGCACCAAAGGGAGGTTTAGATTGGATATTGGGAAAAATCTCTTCACTAATAGAGTGGTCAGGCATTGGAACAGGCTGCCCAGGGAAATGATTGAATCATCACCCCTGGCAGTGTTTTAAATAAGTGTGGGTCTGTCACTTGGGGACATGGTTTACTGGTGAACATGATGGTGCTGGATTAAAAGTTGGACTCAATGACCTTAGAGTCTTTCCCAACCTTAACAATGCTATGATTCTATACATAAAAGTTCAATACCATTTTTTGTGCAGTTCTGGAGAACAGGGGACTTCTGCTCAGGTGTTGTAATTATTTGAATCTGATCCTGTGAACCTGCAACTGTTTCTAGCCCAAAATCTGTTGTTGATGGGCAAACAGCAAGTTAGGGTTTCCTACATTGCAGCTACTGGATGAAGATGGAATACATTAAAGCAGAGCAGAGATGCAATCGTGCAGCAAGCTATTTTAAAAATTTTAATGAACCGTTTTAAACAAACTCATTGCAAGGTAATTTAACAACACCACTTTTACAATTAAATATACTACTTTAGCATGCAAATACAGCATATTAGTCCCATGTCAGAAAGGAGTCTGAAATGAAACTGAAGGGATTCTGATACATGAAAGTCATCTCAGTAATTTCTCATCAGTTCATGGTGCTCTTAAGCAGCATAATGAAAGAATGAATTGATTTAAACAACATTTTCTTGGAGCAATGGGGTTTGTGGAATTAAATTAACTTGATGGTTTTCTGTAAGAGCAGGCCTGCATAGCATTATGTTATTCTTGAAATTAATTTCTTTTCCTCTCCAGAGTTATTTTTGTTTTGTTTGGGGGTTGATATTTTATTTCTTATTTGTTTCATAACATCCACTAAGGACTTCTGTGCTAATTTTCCACGTTTATCACTTCATGATAATAAATAAAAAATACCTGTTCAGATCCTCATTATCAAGCTCCCAAAAACCAGAATCAACAAGAATTCTTCAGTTTATTTCTTAAAAATAATACGTTTTTTCTTTATTGGTATTAAATCCTTCTCCTCTTTTCTCCATTAGGGAAAATAATGAAAGGGAAGAATGTTAACAAAGATAATGCTGACTCAGATTACACAGGCCTATCAAGAGGAAAATGCTCCAATGTTGTGTTTTAATGAACCAGAACACAGGATTTTTTGATTAATCTACTTAAGTCACAATTGAGAGCAGTCATGGTAAAATTTGCAGTATTCGTAAGAGGAAATACCTAGGTTAGATTGGACTCCTTTATTTGCCCAGGTGGGACTTTAGCTCTGTAGTGTTTAGTGTTTAGACAGAGAATGTGATGCTCAGACTCCTAAGAGCCAGATGACAAGCTGTGTTATTTCCGTTGCTAGTACCCAGCTAAAGCATCATTTGGTACTACAGCACAAACTATACACTTGCATCAGGAAGGAACTCCTATAGGCACAAATAGGAAATAAGCAGCTGATTCACGAGTCCTTCCATTAGTGCCTTTATTTTATAATTTCAAATCTGTATTGTATGGAAATAGGGAGCAGTCTGGAATGTCAGTTCTCAGCCCAGAAAAAAACTTATATTTATTCAAACTAGAGAGTGACCAATCTGATAAGACATGCCAGGATACACTTGTAAAGACCATGTGTAAATACCTGCTGTGGTTCTTTCTCTTACTGTAAAAATAAACTAATTGAAATGATTGATTGTAACAATGATTGGCAAGTATTTGGCCTTTCACTGAGACTTGCAGATTTAGTATTTCTAATACTTTGGGAAGAGCAGATTTAACACCTGGAATGCTAATGTAGTCATCGCTATAGTGGTTTCCATAGCGTTACATCAGGAGTTGGTTTCTACTGAGTTTCTTCAAAAATCACAGAAACAGATACTGGAACATACCATGATGCTCTGCTGAGTTGGAGAAATGAGAATTAGTTTCTTTAACTCACTTCCTTTATCAAGGCTTTCTCAATTTGTGTCACTTTGTTCTTAAGAAAAAAGTATAGCGTGTGTTTCCCTGGTCTCTAGATCCTTGTGTCCTGGGGAAGAAGGTGTTGCCAGACCCAAGGTGGATAGACTTTGTTTGTTCTAGCCTGCACTGGTCTCTCACCATCTGTATTTCCTTGGCTTTATCAGCTGCCACAGCTTCTGCAGTGCCAGCTTTTGTGAGTGCAATTACTCTGACGAATAAAATCAAATTACATATCCAGAAGTAGAGAATTTGACCATCTTGTCACAAACAGTCTTAAAACCCCAGCAGGGCTCCTAAGTCGGTTCTCAGAAATGCAGTTTCCTTCTGTGCTTCCCTCTTGCAGCTCACAGCTCTCATTTTGCTTTGTTTCTTGGTGCAGCGTAGACTCCTTGTTCTCATCTGTGTAGCAGAGATAGAGAAACACAGGTTCAATCCCCTGTATGGGTCATTCACTTAAGAGATGGATTTGATTCATGTAAGTCCCTTCCAACTCAGAATAATCTGGAATTCTGTATTCAATAATATTTTTTAAGCATTGCCTCTTCCTTGTGAGGAGATGAAAATGCCAGGTGGGATATGACAAATTATACACTAAGGTTAGTTCTTTTTTAAGCACAACAGGGCAATTCATTAAGTGATGGGCACACCTTTTCCTTAATATTTTCTGCCTGTTTTCTATATACTATAAATATTGGAGTCCTTTTCAAAACGCCTCTACCACATTGATCAGCTTTGTACATCAATAGCAAGCAGCCCAGCTGGCTATGTTTCTTTTAGTTCACCTTTTTAGACACTTCATATTTCTGTGAGAAGGGAATAAAAGATTTTTGTCTTTCTGAGATAGGGAAGATGCTCACTTTACTTCCAGACAAGCTTGCTTTGTCAGAAGTGGTGTCTAGAGTAATTATCTGAGTAATCTCAGTTGCGTGTAACAAAGGACCAGATGCTAAAATCTCTTTAAATTGCAAGGCAAATTTCATAGTATCTCATTAGAAGCAAACAATTATGAACAGAAAACCCCCAGCTTTTTCTTACTGTCCCTTCCTGTCACTATCATATATTTTTAGCACCTATTCAGGTATTTCTGCAGCTCTGCTTCAAATATAATGTGATATTTTTTACCAACAATGAAATTTATTTACAAAGAAAATATTAATTCATTGTCAATGATTCACTTTTTTTCCCTGCAGATTCCAAGCTCACAGGAGTCCAAGTGAGTTCCTCAACTCACACATATGGTCAGAAGCTCTTTTTAAGGTTAGAAGTCAGGACACGGCTTGCTTTGCACATCAGGGACAATTATCTTTGCATTACGCTAATGAGTCACAATTTTTTTAAGGCATATTCTAATAACAGATGTAAATTTATTACTTTCACTAGATGCAATGTAACTTGAATCTATGTGTCCAAAGACAGAATACAGCTTACGATTTTCATGCATCAGATTTAATTAAAAAACTCAACAGACTGAATTTTTCCATAGTTTTACTCTTTTGCGTTTTGCACAGTTACACCAGAGGTGAATCTGTCCCATCTAAAACCTCTAGTTAGCCTAGATATTCTGACTGCTGTTCACCAAAACATTATAAAACCTGGGTGTGGTGGTGGTGTCAGTAGCAGTGTAAAGGAACAGTCTCATGGAAGTGATGTACTATAGCCATACCTTGGACCACAGAGATCATTCCAACACAGCTAAATATACAATCAGTGGCAAACTATACTCTGTAGGTGCTGGTGGAAGAAGGAGTGCCATGTGCTACCTCTCATATAATCTGTGGAGATTTTCCAGTACATATCCTTGATTCCCTTAAGAGCTGAGATTTTTCATAGTTTAGGCTGTTGAAGGTGAAAGTGTCTGTCCTCTACTTGATTTGAATATAGCAATGTTCATTTCCAAGTGAGTACATAGATCCTAAAATTGATATTGTATTAACTGTTAATAACTCTAAAAATTAAAATGCACTACAATTATATCTTCCACAAAAATGCAGAGACATTTTGTAATATATTGTTTATGTCTAAATAGTTGGTTGTTGAATATTTTTTAACCTTATTCACAAAGTTTAAGGGATTTTGTTAGTCAATAAATCTATATCAAACGTAACTTTGCTATAAATGAGATGCCAGATTCCCTGTTTATGTTCACTGCTGCTGCTCTATTCAGTCCAGCATGGCAATAGCAGGGGATGTGACCAAGAGTCTTTAATAGGTTATTTTTTTCGCCATGTAGTATTGGGACTTAGTTTGGTTTTTGAAAGTAATTACTGTCATATATTCAATTACGAGTTCTGCTTAAAAATTTGTCTTATACCACGGCCTTTTATTTTTCCAAATGAAGTATGTGTTTTAATGAGTGTTTTGCATCTGCTGGGAAGCACATGCTAATCAAGTGGGAGTTTTTATGGAGACAGCCTATAACCAAACAATAACAACTACAAATTGCATTGAATGACATTCACTTCATACAGAGGGCTAACAGGCGACCTAGGCACAAGACTTACTAAAGCTGGAGGATAGAAATTGAATGTAAGTATTCTACATGATGCTTCTCTAATAACCCTCTCCACAGAGCTGAATTTGGTGCACAATGAATCTTATTAAACAAATGTCATACCAAAGTACTAGTACAAATTTGCATCTAAAGCATCTAATTCCTGCTGGGATCATCAGTGCCAAAACAGGCTCTGGATCTAATTCTGAAGCCTTGACTGCTAAGACTAACAAGAACAATCCTTTCAGAATTGTTCTTCTCAGAAGTGGCATAGTCCATGTGACTGTGGCAGATGTGTCTTACATATTCTTCAAGAAGGCAATCCTAAAGATGTAGAGGCAGGCTGTCCTCATGTGCAAAAAGACGAGTTGGCAGCAAAGAAGGCCAGCTTGGCTGAAGAAGGGAGAGCTGGAACTCAGGAAAAGCAAGTGTATCATATTTGAAAGAAGAGGAAGGAAATTCAGGAGGACCACAAGCATATTGTGAGGTTATACAAGGAGAAAAATGAGAAGGACTAAAGCCAGTTAGAACCTGAGTACTACTGTATTACTGTAAAAGACATTAAAAATGTCTCTATAAGTACATTAGAAATAAAAGGAGGGCTAAGGAGAATCCTCATCCTTTATTGGATGTGGGGGAAACATAGCGACAAAGGCTGAGGAAAAGGCTGAAGTACTTAGTGGCTTCTTTGTCTCAGTCTTTAAGAGCAAGACCAATTGATCATGGAGTACACAGCCCCATGAGCCAGAAGACAGGGACAGGGAGCAGAATGAGACTCCCATAATCCAGAAGGAAATGCTCAGCACTACTGTGACACTTAGACACATGCAGGTCTGTGATGTCAGGTGGGATCCACCCAAAGGTCCTGAGGAAGCTGACAGAAGAGCTCACTAAGCCACTTCAAACATTTACCAGCAGTCCTGGCTCACTGGGGAGGTCCCAGTTGACTGAAAGTCAGCATATGTGATGCCCGTCTAGAGGAAGGGTCAGACAGAGGATCTGGGAAACTACAGGCCTATCAGTCTGACCTTGGTGCCACAAAAGGTCATGGGGCAGCTCATCTTGAGTGCCATCACAAGGCACATGCAGGACAACTATGGGATCAGGCTCAGTCAGCATGGGTTTGTGAAAGGCATGCTTGACCAACCTGATCTCCTTCTGTGACAAGGTAACCTGCAGAGTGGATGAGGGAAAGGATGCTGTCTACAGGAACTGTAGTATTTTGAAGACAAGGAAGCCCCCTGTACTTGGCATTCATGAGGCCACACCTCAAATCCTGTGTTCAGTTTTCAGTCCCTAGCAACAAGAAAGACATAGAGGTACTGGAGTGTGTCCAGAGAAGGGCAACAGAGCTGGTGAAGTGTCTGGAGCAGAGTTCTGTGAGGAGTGGCTGAGGGAACTGGAATTGTTTAGCCTGGAGAAAAGGAGACTTGGGGCAGGACCTTATCCCTCTCTAAAACTCCCTGAAAAGAGGTTGTAGTGAGGTGGAGGGTCAGTCAGTCTCTCCTCACCAATACCAAGTGACAGGATGAGATGAAATGCACTAGTGGCAGTTAAAATTGGACTGAAGAAAAGATTCTTCATCAAAAAAAGTTGTCAAGCATCAGAAAAGGCTGCCCAGGTGTGCTGATTTTGGATGGGGCCAAGTTAATTTTCATCACAGTGGCTAGTATGGCTTTAACACAGTGGAAGCATGCTGAGGCCATAACGCAGAGGTTGCTAGAGTGAAACCATCCTCTGCTACCAAAACGTTGCTCATGGTTTAACCACAGGCAGACACCAAGAACCACATAGCCGCTTGCTCACTCACCAGCGGAATTGGGGATATAATCAGAAAATTGACAAAACTCATGGGTTGAGATAAAGACAGTTTAATAGTGAAAGCAAAAGTCACATACATGAGCCAAACAAAACAAGGAATTCTTCCACTACTTCCCCTGGGCAGGCAGTTGTTCAGCCATCCCTAGGAGAGCAGGTCTGCATCATGGATAATGGTGACTTGGGAAGACAAACACCATCACTCTAAATGTCTCCTCTTCTTCCTTCTTCCTCCCTCTTTATATACCGAGCATGATAACATATGATATGAAACATCTCTTTGGTCAGTTTGAGTAACCTGTCCCAGCTGTGTCTCCCCCCAGCTTAGGAACACAGAGATTTTGTTTAATGATTGTGGACTTGGCAGTCCTAGGCTAATGGTTGGACTCTTTTCTAACCTTAATAATACTATGATTCTCTGATGCTTTCAGGATTGTCCTAATTTCAAAGTCTTTTCACATACTCTCATATGAAGTTGTTGAGTGTGTTACATTAAGCCTTCGGGTATTAAGGAGTACCAGCTATAATAAATACGGAGAAACATAGAATTTTCTGTTCTGTAACAAATCAATGAGCCATTTAATTTGTTATCCTTCCTCTAGCAGCCGTCAGCACGAAATGCTGTAGAGAAAACCCTCTTCAGAGAATGTGATCTGACAAAGTTCTGCTGAATCTTTCCTGAGTAATGTAGGGTTGCTAAACGATAGATCAGGCATCCTTAGAAAAGTGAAAACTGCATCTTTAATAGTTACTACTTCATCAGCTTTCCAGCATAACCAGTTGTGACAAAAATGTAAGTGATTTGCAGTGGAAAGTTGCAATATCAGAACTCCATACTCATACTGAATGCATCCATATTACTGTTCCTGGTGCAACATGATTATTAAATAACCTCATCTGCTGATTAACATACCAGAAATATCATTCATCTGATTATTATTAAGAAGCATGATCCAGTGACTAGTGTCTTCAACAGCTATAAAATCGGATCCTCTTTGAAAAGACCAATATTCTTCTTGGTTAACTATGTCTCAGTTTTTAGTCAAACCATGACTTTGTTTCTCTTTGTGGGAATTTTTGTAATTACCTTGGGGTTTGAATACTGTGACTGGCATAAAATATTTTCATATAATCATAGAATGGCTTGGGTTGGAAGGGACCTTAAAGATCATCTAGTTCCAACCCCCTGCCATGAACAGGAACACCTTTCACTAGACCAGGTTGCTCAGGACAAGCAACAGGCTTCTCTGGGCAAGGTATTCCAGTGCCTCAGCACCCTCACAATGAAGAATTTCTTCCTAATATATAATCTAAACATACTGTCTCTCAGTTTTAAACCATTATCTCTGTCCTTTCACTACAAGCTCTTGCAAATAGTTTCCCTCCATCTTTCTTGTAGGCTCCCTTCAGGTACTGGAAGGCCACAACTAGGTCTCCCTGAAACCTTCTCTTCTCCAGGCTGAACAATCCCGGTTCTCTTAGCCTTTTCCCATAGGAGAGGAAACCCTCTAATCATCTAGGTGGCCCTCTTCTGGATTTGATGATTCTTTCTGCTGCCTGTAGGGTAACTAATCTTACCCGAAACTGTAGTAAATACTCTGAGAGACCAAAGTCTGTTGAAACTAGGAAGTATTCAAGTGAAAAATTTTAATTAATTTAAAACATAAAATTCCTTCTCATTTAATCTTTCATTGTTCAGAGTTTATGACTAGTTTTATGACTTTGGCATGACTAATTTTAATGCAATTCTTTCTTTGTTTTTTGATCATCTTGCTCCATTTTCAAAACTGGTTTAATTGTACTTCTCTGAAATCATCTGTCATCTTCCTAACTGTATATTCCACTCAAAGTAGCAAAACCTTGTCAAGATACTGCCTAGTTGGCTTGGTTTATTGGAATGTGCACCTGCAAATCTTCCATGGAAGACATAGTGATTTTCAATTTTTTAATGTCCTCCCAGTCAGTCGTATGCTCCATTTTTCACCAATATATTTGTAAGATCCGGGCATCTGTTACAGCAGCATCTTCACTTTTGGCAAAATATCAGCAGATGCTGTTTTTTGAATTGAACTAAGTAATTTCTTGCAGTTTGCCATGGCTTAATGTGAGGCACATCCCTTGGACAAAAACCTCAATGAAAGGTACATAGCAAACCAGCAACAAGGGATAAAATGCCAGTAAGTTTGTCCATTAAAAGGGATCTTCCTTTAAATGTCAGTTGACAACAACACATTACATGCATTCTCTAGGTTTATCTCTATGTTCTCTCTAGCTTGTTCTTAGAACTTTGCAAGGTGGAATTCACCTACCCAGTGGGCTCAGGTCCTTAAGACATCATTTAGGGAAAACAGTGCCAAAACTCCTTCCCCTTTTTTCCTGTTGCTGAATTGCACCAGATGTGAATCTTTCATTGTGGACAAAAGAATAAAATAAATATTCCTTCTTCAAACAAGTGAAGTGTGGGTGGCTTAGTTTGAGTTCAGACGAGCTGGGTAATGGTCAAGGACTATGCACAATGACAAGTGCTTACAAGTAACTAAAATCAATTGGCTTCAAAAGTCCTTCTCCTTTGAGGTGTGTTCAGTGTGTAGCGATAAAAATGGCTGGCTTTTGATATTTATATTTGACTGCCTACAAAAATGAAGAAGTAGTATATATATATATCCCTAGATATGTGCCAAAGGCTTACCATAATACAATAAATAAGGATGATTCATTAAGACATTTGTACCATAAAGTAATGACTATTGTGGAGATACTAATATTGGGATAAGTCCATTGTCTTCTTTTAAGACATGACTTTGTGGTTCCTTTTCCCTCACCACCTTGTAAGCCTAAAACATTTGTTTCTGAGGTGGTTTTTAATAGGAAACAATTATATTAAGAAAAAATACAGCAAAAAATGTTGGCACAAATAGATCAGGAGAATGTTCTTATGAAAATGATCAAAGTTTGTTGCTTTTCTGACAGTAACCTTTATTAAAATCAGTGTTATTTACTCTTTAAATGGAACAAAGTCCATGCTTTTTAAGAGAAGGGAATTATATTTGGTAGTACTTAGATACGGTGATGATAGGGACACAAGGGAGATTGATCTTGTTCTATCTGATTCCTAGTCACATCAGTAGTCATAGAAACACAGCACCAAAAGGGAAGTGGACTCCATTGTCCTGTTCTCATATGCAATCACAGTACGCATCAAACCCCATTTTAAAAGTGGTTTCATTTAATGGAGTCAATTAGGAGGAGAGATGGATGGATGGATTAGATAGCTGCAATGTAACCTTTTCTGTTTTTAATCTTTTCAGTACAAGGATTCTTTTTTTTTCCTTCCTTCCTTCCTTCCTTCCTTNCCTTCCTGCCTTCCTGCCTTCCTCCCTCCCTGCCTTCTTTCCCTTCCTTCCCTTCCTGGATCCCTAGTCTGTCTCTTCTTCCTCTCTGGGCTGGGTTCCTTTATGCAGGAAAAACAGACTATTAATGAAACCCTGAAATCCTTCGAGGGTCTTATAGAAAGAAGGCATGCTTTAGGGGAACACAATCCCTGTGACACCTTTGCAGCCAACAAAAAGATTATTTTCTCATGATGTGATTTTTCTCTGTTGTTTCAGTAGCAGCAACCATCAATCATATTCCAGGAGTATGAGACATTAAGAAAATTGTTTCCTCTTATACCTGTAATTGTGCTCCATTAATGAACAATGAACAGCCTCTCCCATTTTCATTGTAATCTGTACGAATTTCAGAGACACCAAAAATTACATGGGAAAAACTGTTGATTTGATTTAAAGAGGATTTGAGTTTAACATTTAGAGATTGTCATGGCTGATGTAAAGCAAGCTTTTCACCTTCCTAATGCTAAGTCAGACTCCCAGTAAGAGATTTCAGGGTCTTAGCATTTAGTCCTAGGACCAAGGAAAAAAAAATTATTCCAACTGTCTTCAAGCTCAACCTGGCATTTGCTCTTTTCGCCGATTTCAGATAGCTGGATTATGGATTTCTTGTAGATCACCATGCGTTTTGTAGAGTGCTTGTGAAGTGCTGCCTAGTTTGTCGCTTTCAGGCAGATTGGCCACTTTAGTTTCTCCAGTATCTTGCCAGCAGGCTTGGGAACGCTCTGGTTTCGGGATTCAGGATTCTCTCCAACAGAGAGAAACAGATAGTGACACTAGAATACAATTTAGGGGAGTTAGGGCAGCAAATCAGCCTGGAGATCATATTGAAATGGTCTTTAGCAAGTGGGAGGTTAAAGAGGACTTCCAGAGAACACACATGGATTTGGAGAGCTTGATCTAACAGTTCTTCAAAAGTGGAAAAAAGCTTAATCAATTAATCCTCGTAATATGAAATGTTCAATTATGAGAGTGTACTTTCTATAATTGTCCTCCCTAGTTTAGTATTTTGTTTTCACTTGTTTAGCATTTTGTTTTTCTTTAGGCCTTTACACTTAGTCACAATAAGTGATATATATTGCTTTGGTTCTTGGACTACTTTGAAAATCTATGATGCTTCATGATTATCAATTCTGAGATTAAGAATTATTTTTGGTCACACCACTCCCTGTGAGACTAATTTTTTTGACACAGTGGCACTCCCTTGGAAACTCAGTATTTGTATATTCTTTAGAAAACTAGTGTGAATGTGTTTTATTTTAAAAATCATGAAACAAATTATTTCTAAACAATTTATTAGTATGCAGCCTATTAGTGAGTAGTTGCCCAGAATGATGTCTTGAAACTTTGTGTTGTGGCCACTATGAAATGCGTTTTGTGGTGTCAACCTATTTCATGAACAAAATACCCAAATCATTAAAATAATCACGAAAGAAAGGAAAAAAAAAATGGATATTACTTGAAATTTCAGACTCAGGCAGAAGACAAAGCACACAGGAGATAAGCATGGACTTGTCTGAAGTGTAGTCAATGGGGTGAGTCCACGGCCCATTAAATGGGAAAATTTCAGAGTATTAAAGTACTCATACTATGAAGTACTCATGGGACATATCTAGAAAATTTAATTCTCCAGGATTGCTGCACAACAGTTTCTCTCAAACATATAAACTCAAAAATGAGGAGGAGGGTTGGGAGAAATCAATAGAAGATGGAAATTAACACAGTGAATCAGACACATGCTCTCTTATGTGTGAGTGCACATGATGTTCAAGAGCCCCAGACCACCTGTTAACTTCCCACAGCCTTCAGTCTCAGTGGCTGGTCCTTCTATGTCTTCAGCAAAGAGACGACTCCTTCCTGGATTTGATTTGTTTAGAGTTCCGTTTAATCAGTATCCTACTAGGAAAGAACACTAGGAAATTACTAGATTTCAAAGAGGCTTTTTCTGTTAACAGCACAGTGACTTGCCATTTGTGTGCGTGCATAAGAGGGAAGGCAAAGGAAGCTAGAGTAAAAAACTATCATTTAAGTTCCAAAACCCTAAAGCAGTTATCTATCAAAATCTTTTGCACACTTATTCTCTGTTTTGCCTTATGTTGCAGAATTTCCTGATATAGTCTATATTGGGATCTAAAACAAGGCTTGAATTTCCCGAAGCCAACGCAAGATGCACTTTACAGATTGCTCAGCAGAGTAAATGGATAGCTTGTGTCTTACTAGGCCATTTCTACTATGCCATGGCAACTACAAACCTCAGAAATGAGGGTGCAATGTCTACACAATGTCTGATACTAAAAGCTGCTATAGTTTATGTTTGCTTACATCCACTCCCCATAACAGCCCACAAATTTCTTTTGCTTCTTGTACCTCAATCTTAATGTTACTGAAGTGAATTCATTAACATTGTTCATTGTTTTATTTGCAAGATAAAGCCAATCAGAAAGCTACGGTTAACCAAATTTATTTGCAAGAGGTATTTTCCAAACAATGAGAAATTACAACAATTTTTCATCATTACTTTTTGTTAATAGATGTGTGTTCATTTGTTGTACCTTGTAAACAAGCTGCTGCATTATACAGTAAGCATACTGCTAAACTCGGGATGCTGTTTAATCTCCTCATATTATTCTGTATAATCACAACATTTTCCAAGAAGCCATGACTAATAACCTTGAGGCAAGGCTCTGTGAATTTTGAAGAACCAAGAATCTGAGCTTTGGAAACAGTCCTGAATATTATAAATCTTCACCTATATCAGAACCTGAGCAAATGCAAAGTGAATTATTGAGGCAACCTAGCTTACCAAGATTCTAAAAAAGGATTAGACACATATGAATACTGTAAAAAAAGCTTCTGCGGTTACAGTCAGTAGGATAAAATTACAAGGACTATCAGCCCACATGCTTCAAAGCATAAGCCGATCACCAGTTTGAGCCAGGAAGAAATGTTCTCTCATGGGAATTATATTCATCTATAATGCCATTATGTGCATTATAAAACCCTTAATTTCCTGATGAAGCAATCATTGACCACTATTGAGAGACAACAAACTTAACACAGACTAATGTCTAGCTGCATAAACACATCATGTAGTTGGTGAGCAGTTGGCTCGTGGGTCAAGCATAGAGGATAATAGTGAATGGCGGGAAACCATATGAGGAGTGGCTGAGGTCACTTGGTCTGTTCAGCCTGGAGAAGAGGAGACTGAGGGAAGAACTCATTGCAGTTACAACTTCCTCGTGAAGGGAAGAGGAGGGGCAGGCATTGATCTCTGTAGTGACCAGGACCCAAGGGAATGGACTGAAGTTGTGTCAGGGGAGATTTAGGTTGCATATTAGAAAAAGGTTCTTTTCTCAGAGGGTCACTGGGTACTGGAACAGACTCCCCAGGACACAGCACCAAGCCTCACAGAGTTCAAAGAGCATTTGGATGATACTCTCAGGCACATGGTATGACTCTTGGGGATGATCATGTGCAAGGTTAAGAGTTGGCCTCGATGATCCTTGTTGGTCCCTTCCAACTCATCATATTCTGTGATTCTGTGATCCAGTTTTGATATGAAAATTTCAAAATACATAGACTTGAAGAGTAACCAACCAGCTTTTAATTAAAACTTTCAGACAGGAAACAGAAACCACTTTAGAAGGAAAATAAGTTTCAATATCCTCGCTTAACAGATTAGGAAATGAGACCAAGAAGAGGAAAGTGACTTAACCAAAGACACAAGTCAAACATGGTCAGAGCCACGTGTATCCTGCAGTCTTCTGAGTCTTACACCAGTGTTCATCCTGTTGGGCCTGAACCTGTTGCTTGTTCATTTCAGTTCAGTTTTTCTTCACAAAATTGTCCTAATTCAAGTTCTTCATTAATCTGTTTAAATAGAAGAACTCTGAGTAAGTTTTACAGAACTGTCTTCATGTTAATCATTTGGAGTCATGTTTGACCTACAAGGATTTATATATGGGTTGCTGCATGGTAAAATAGACTGTCATTAGTGTAGCAGAAAAACTTTACCATTCCTGCAGTGCAGATTATTCTCCCCAGAGGAGACAAATTTCTCCACTTAAAAGGAATTTTGTTTCAGAACAATTATTCCACTGTGCTCAAATACGTGCAAAGAAATGGTGCTTGAGGCTCAGGGTCAAGTTAAGAAGTTTCTCGCTTTTTACATAGGGGCTGGGACAGATTGGACCCACTAGGCAAGGCAATCTGAGCACTGGACATCGGATCATATGCCCTGTGGTAAACTCTGCATTGGCATTGCTAAGTCTCAGACGCTGTTTCTCCTCTTGTTGCCACCTATCTCTCATCCTCCAGGAATTCTTTTCTCCAATACTGACTCTTCCTATTGAAAAATAGACTTGTCCTACACAGAGAGGTGTGAAAGAGGCATATGATACACAAACACAATGACCAACTGACAAAGAGAACGTTAATTTTTTTTCATTTCATATGTAATGAAAGGGAAGATATTAGTTCCCTTTTAATAGCATAAAAAGGACATTACAGGACATGGAGGGAAAAGAAAACAAGGAAAAAGGCTGAGAAGAGCTGTGGAATAAATGCAAAGACACAGATCGCTGGAGTATCTATCTGATCATCATGGGGAAACATCCGGTCAAAACTCCAGAAAGGTCTTAGGTCATCCAAAGTTCTTTGCTTTGATGGTGTCTGTTGCTGCTTCTGTGAGCTGTGGCCTAGGACTGGTTCCTCTCTCCAGCATTTCCACAGGATTGCAAAGTGACAGAAATGGGGAATCCACTTGAGGCGTAGTAGTTCCCAGTCCAGGGAAACTGTCCACCAATACTGCTGTAGTTTTGACAGGAGATCTCATAAAATGGTTGGACTCAAATTTTTTGTTTTCTCTGCAGTGCGTCAGGGCTAGTAATGATTGTTGATAGTTTGTCTTTCCAATTGGATCTGTCTTCCTCATGTCCTCATGCGTTTGTCGTCCATTTTTCAGGAACAATTATTGGCATATCCAAATGTTGATATTCCCATTTAAATAAACATTAAAAATGCCATTGATGTTTGGAATGTTGGATTATGGTATATGACATGGATCAGATCATCTTCAAGAGTTGGAACAGCTAACCAAAACCACAGCTTTCCAAGTACTTAGGTCATTCTCAGGGTGATAGATTACATTTTCAGTGGCAGGTTCTTCGTGCTTTTGCTGGTGTTACATCTAATAAGAATTCAAGGGAAAAGTAGGGGCATATAACTGATTTGGGCTCTGCAACAAAGCTGGTAACTACCAGTCCACCTTCCACTGTGAGACCCAGTCACCCAGGAGGCAACCATGCAGTGAAGGAAATTGCACAAAGTATCTCTTGTGATAGCCATTAAGAAAGTTGTCTGGTCTTATCATGTCTGAGTGCTACAGAGCCTGGCTTGTGTATAGTGCTGCAGTGTAGGTGATCTCCTTTGTATTTTGAGCATGCTTATGTTCTCACTTGTCCTTGCTCTTGATAGAGTCCTAACTGCTTCATGTGTTCTCCTTATCTCAAAGTCACTGAAGTGACAATTTGTCATAAGTTTAAGTATCTTTCTTTTCAGCTGTCCAAAGGAAAATACAATGGCAGTGTTATGTTTATTGGAACACCGATGTCAAATCAAATCCTTTGGCCCAGTGAACACTAAATCTGTCACAAAGTCTTTAAGCATTCAGGGAGACAGGAGAGGGAAAAAGATCAAACCAAGCCAAACTGAACAAAGTATATCAGTATTTAAGTTCTGTAAAAGTCAATAAAAAGAGATGTTTTATTTTATGATATTTGTAAATCATTTTATGTACTATTTGATATAAAGTATAGGAATGAATGTCAGATAACAATTTATGAAAAAATAAATTAAGAAAACTGGGTGTAAGTCCATCCAGGCGTGCAAGGAGGGATGATTTGCGATGTGAATAAGCGAGGCTGATCAATGCTCTTGTGAACCAAAGCTAATAAATTTCTAATTTTACAATTAGTACCATCTTTTCTATGACAAAATATAATTGTCCCTGCTTTTGCAATATCACCATTTACACAGTGTCTGAGGACTAGTATATTTCTTTGAAAGTCTATAGAACTAGTCTATAGAACAATTTTTCATTTGATTCTGATATTTATAATTTTTTTTATGCCATTGGCAATATGCTACTCTTGTTTTAACATCATTATTTGATCACAATGTCCAAAATCACAGGCAAGAGCTAGTTACACCACTGGTCAGTTGTCATTTCTGTGTGGTGTGGGGTAAGCAAAAAACCTTCAGCTGCAACACAGCAGCACATGGGAGGAAAAAGATTGCAAAGGATGAAACATCCGTTCAAATATAGAACCTCAGAAGATTCTTTACTGCTGTTCACATATTCCAACAGTGTCATGGAGATGCTATTAAGCACTTCTTACTATATTTTCCCACCTTTTTTTTTTCAGGTTTTGGACAGTGTCAACTTCTGTCAAAATAGCTGTACTTAACATAAATAAATACTCAACAGGCTAAAATTAAATCCTGTTACATAAAAGCATTATAAATAATACATTTTCCTTTAAAGCTTTTAATTTGATTGAGGATATAAGACAGAAAAATCATGCAAATGTTATTCAATAACTACTTTATGTCTGTCAGAAAATATGGAAATCAAAGGGTTCTACTTTAAAGCATCCTCGCATCATGGTTAATCAGCATTTTTATCTTGCAGATCACAAGCTGGTACATATGAATCGACTGCTGTGCTAATACATCACATTGAAAATTCTTTTTGAATTCTAAAACAACTTGTCAACCTGCATGTTCTAGTAGTAAGTGCACATAGTCGTTTCAGTGCTTTCTCTGATGTTGCCCATTTCCTGTCAAACACAACGGCAAATTTCAATCATGAATTAAAACTGCTATGTTTGAAATCAATTATGGAACTATTAACAATAGTGGCTAGTGACAGACTATTCTGCTTTGCATTTCTATAAGCTCTTTCTCTCTTCAGATCTCAAAGGATTATTTTTACAAATGTGCATTAGTTCAGCTTCACAGCATATGGCCTCAGTGGCATTGTCAGTACTGTAAAAGCCAGGTAAAGCATGGCACAGAGGGTTTGTGTGTCCTGTAGGAATCAGAAGTGTTACTGGCCACAGCTAAACATTACAGGAATGAGACAAAAAGACAGGTTCATCAGGAGAGTTCATTCACTGGGGACAATACTGCACTGAGCAGACTTACCTAGAAAGAGCAGAGTTACTCAGCTGCTGAATACACTTCAGAAATACTGAGAAGTCAAACTCTCACAACAACTTCATGGTCGAGTGAGACACCCAGGTGCATGTAGGTCTGGTTCTGAATGACTTGTCAAATAAGCCACTGTGGAACTTGAAAGAGACTCCTGAAGTCATGAATCATGATGTCCTGTTTAAACAATAGAACTGCTGCAGATCCCTAGCACCCACATTATTTTGAACAAGGACAAAAATACAGATCTCATATATTCCCTTTGAGAAAAGATCAAGGGAATTTTAAGTGGCATTTGATCAGGTAATGAAGTCAGAAAATACTGTCCTTAGTTTTCTGTCTCATCTGCAACACTAAAAGTCTAGGACTAATTCTCCTGGTAATACAGAGCTTATAATTAATTTTTTAACTGGATTCAATTTAGCTACCTCACTCAACCAGGCCAGGAAATGAGATTACCTTTATTTCTAAACCCTTTGTTCTCCAGTTGGCACCAAATGGTATGTGTTGTGATTAGGTGCTGCAGTGAAGATGTGTCTGGTTTCTGTTAGCACAGAGTCACCAGTGTTTTCTTCTCTCTAGAGTTGTCTACATCCCAGTCCCTTTTGCGAGGCTGGGAGTGCCGATATTACCAAGGGTCTGTTGAATTTGGATGTTCTCAAATGCCCTTTCTGGACATAACCTGCTTCATAAAAAAACAATGGGAAACAAAGTATCCAGAAATGCAGAAGTTATATTTTACAGATTAATGATACTCTTACTTGCAAGAAAACACCAAGAATGCTGCTGATGGCAAAAGCGCTACTTTCAGGGATCTTCAAAAATCCTTTGGAGATGGGCAGTGCTACCTGAATTGCCACAGAAGAAGCAGGTTTTGCTGGAATTTCTTAGGGATGTTTATGATCCTTTATTATTTAAGGATCTTGTCTTATTATAGCACTGCTGCTGTTGCTGGAAGTGTCCTAGTTTGCCCATCAGTTTAGCAAAAGACTTAGAAAGCTTAAAGTTTGGCAATAATTTGACAGGTTGTACTGTTTAGATCCCTTGCTCACAACACAGAAATGACACTTCACTTTTGAAATGGAGTAATGACTTTGAGGGAAGCCTATAAAATCACCATGGAAAAAAAAAATCTCTGTTCAGACAGGTGAGAGTTTATGCAAGTACATAAAAAGTAATATTTAACTGAAGATATTTTAGCATATGAGCAAGGCTTAAGTTACATGAAACCCACTGGGAAAGGATTGCTGTTGATAGCTGGCCAGCTTCTGATATGGAGCAATCTATCTTTCAGAGATTAATGAGTGTGCTAAAGCATTGGTAGTGATTTCTTTCTGAGAATTTATTTTCAGACACCTTGATCTCTGTCATATTTTTGAAATACATGTGAAAAGTAATACCAATGCCACAGACAGAAAACAGCTATCTCCTTACTGCAGATATGTATGACCAGAATAATACTAATTAGAGCTTTGCAAAGATCAGCATTTCTTTCTGATGAGGATGTCCAAGCTCAAGCGTGTTGTGCACCGCTATGTCACAAGTTTAAAGAAGGGTTTACTTGGGCAATGTCTGCATGGCTGTCTAAGATAATGCAGCAAACTTGGCTAGAAACTTCCTCTGGACAGCTTGTGGGCTATAAGCAACAAAGAGAGAGATATCCTCAAAATGTTCATTAAAATGTATTTTGTGTCTGAAATGCTGAGATATCACTATTGTGGAGCTATTGACACAGTTCACAAAGAAAATCCTTCTATGGCTACCTATACATTTAGTAATGAAAGAGGTGCCCTGCAACCATTTTGAAGAAGAAATTCTTACCTCTAAGAACTGCTGGTTGTGAAAGCTCAGTGTTCCCACTCTGGCACATCTCCAAAGAGTTTATCAGCGAGTTGAAGGCTGAAAAGAGGCTGAAAAGCACATTGGAGTCAAAAAGGCATTAAGTAGGGACAGGTTGTGATAAGTGTGCGCCCACTATTCCCAAGTGACCCTCCTCAAGGGACCATAGACAAGTTTGCACTAAATGGCCTTAAGACTGAGACAAAACACAGGGCAAGAGCCATCTTCATAGTATTCCCATTCTCAGACTTCTCATGAGAAAACAGGAAGCAATAAAGATGTTACAATAATAGTTTAAATGCTACCCTCCATTTCCATTTGAACAGGAGAATGTGCCTCTATGTTCTGGACAGATGGAATTAGCAGGAGTTATATTGTATAGATGTCATCTCATATCATCTGACATGATTGCTTATGATTGTTATTGTCAGGGCATTTTTATGTTAGGTGAAAGTGTTTTTTCAATGTTTTTCAAAGTAATAGAAGAATAATTTCAAAAAAGCCATCAAAAATGTTCAGGAATAAAGCATGATCAACCATCTCCACTTGAGCAATTGCATCATGAAATCTAAACTTTTGCTTCATAATTATGAGTTAGATAACTTCTGCCCATATTTCTTTGGGAGCATGCAAGAAATTGGTGTTAAGGGGATGGGGGAGAGGGACTGGCATGCTAGCTGCATCCTGTTATGTGGTGTTTATAGCAACAAAATTCTGTGTAAAATGAACAAAAGATAATTCAATGCATATGTCACTTCTGAATACAGTAAAGGCCTGATTTTATATTTAGTTGAAGCAGGCTCCTGGTGACTGTCTATTGTCATAGTAGCAGATGAGAAGAGAGAGAAAGAATGACTCTTTGAATGTGACTGTAGTAACAAGGAGAGCCTGCAGTCATGTCTTGTTAATTTACCAAGGAGAATGTCACATTTACATTTCCAACTATCCCACTGCAGAGTTTCCAACTTGCTAGGATTATCCAAACTGAGGTTTCATTGTTTATCCAGACTAATCCTTCACTTCAGCTTCCCTCACTCCCTGCTTTCTCACCTACAGGAAAAAAGAAAAAAGAAAGAGAGCCCTCTCCAGAAAATCTAACATTAAAGGGAGTTGTCAATTCTGCTTAGTAAGTATGAGGTGATTCCTCCAAAAGAGTGGGGTGAAGTGTCATTTTATTATTCTTCTATTTCCTCTCCCTCCCCTCCTCCTCCCCACACCCATCTCCTTGCAGGCAGGCATCAGGAGTGATGTGCAGGGATTTAGCTGTGCAAATCCTATTACTGCTATTAATTAGAACACATTAGCACAGCCAGCCAAAAATCTGCACTTTTAATGTTTATCTTCTCACTCTCACTTCTTATCCATATCCTGGTCCTGATTCTGATTCTCACTGGTATTTACCTATGTAGTACTAATGATCTATGGGAATTATTACTGCTTTACATGAAAGAATTTCTTTTAGCTTTCATCTGTGACATTTATGCAGATGCACCATCATTTTCTCCATTATTCTGCTTGCTTTCTTTTAGTACCCCTTAAGGTATTTTCTACATCATTCACCAGCGAGAACTCTCAGCCCAAATTTTCACATCCATTTTCCACTGACTTTATTATACAACGATGTATGAAAAAACCTTGGTCCTATGACTGCTGTTTTGTTGAATTATTTCAGTGCAAAATTTCAGGATGTGCTTAGATGGCAAGGTGTTTAAAGATTTTTACACAGGTTTTATTTAACCTTGTGAAAATAAAGCATTTATTCATTAATTTGGGATTTTAATGAAAATGCATGCAGTGACTTCCTACCATAAGAGAATGGATTTTTGCTGAGGGTGTTCATCAGGAAATTTCTTACTTACAGGATTTTTCTTACTGTCCAGGTGGATTCAGTATGTGTCTTAATTCTGTGCTTGTCTACATTTTCTACATTTTCAGCATTTATAGTTGCACCTAGCTGAAATGGAGCTGGGCCAGTGCTGGATGCATTTGAAACTCCTGTTCATCACAAGGAGGTTTCTTTGAGAGTAGCCTGTGCTTTTATGTGGCACATGTGAGACGCTGGATTATTATATTAATTATTGGCTTGAACTAACTCACATCAGGAAGGGGGTAGAGGGAAAGGGGCAGGTCAAATTTCACAAAGGTGAAGTGATGCCCCATTCCATACCTCAGGCCCTCGGAGCCTCCTTGAGCAGCCCTGGAGCAGCTGTCCACATACCACACCCTGTCCATACCACACTGGAGACCCTGACCCAGCCTTATATTGGCTTGCACACTGGATGTCCCACCTGGGGGAGAGAGCAGGGTAAGGGACAGTGTGGCCACAGGGGGCCAGAGCAAATAAAAACAGCAACATGTGCTCTCTGTGAGTTTGGACCCTGCCATCTTCTGGACTCCTGGTAGCTGAATCTAGGGGTTGTAGCTATAAATGTCTCTTTTTTTTCCTCTCTTTCTCTACTTTTACAATTAATCTTCGTGCTTAATAATTTGGGTAACTTAAAGCCAGATGGGTTGGATTTTGCTAAATTGTATGGGTTTGCATGTGCTCAGTCAGTGCTTTGTGGAATGCTTTATTTTGGTTCAGTGTAGCCCTTTTTGTGTGGAGGCAGTGCTGATGGAAGGGTTTGAGGAGACGCAGGTGGCGGCAGTAGATGACCCATGATTCAGACCCTTATAAAAGAGTGGACAGTACATCAATGGTCCCCTCTGGCTTCCAATCAGGAGGCATGGAGACACACCATCCATGATGCTGCTGCTTCCTTTGAGAACGCACGCAAAATCAGTCTCAAAGAGAAAAGACAACGCAGAAAGAACCGTGCCTTGCCAACATCGCCTATGGAGACTTTCTGCTGTGCCTTTTGCAACTGGACTCACATATCTTGCATTGGCCTCTTTAGCCATCAGCATGCTTGCAGCAAGTGGGTAGAGCCCTTCCCAAATCTTCACTCGCAAAGCCTAGCCATGAGTTGCCCTTTAAAACTTAAACCTTTGCCAAGTTCTCTTATTTTCTCAGGTTTACCAGTAAAAGTACCTCCTAAGAAAATGTAAGCAGGATCTTCTCCTTTGCACCCTCTCAAAGTATAAAAGAACTGAAAACCCTTTTAAAAAATTTGGTGGAAAATATTTTTCAAGCTTTTTATATTTTTAAAGTGAAACCCCTTCGATGAGGTCATAGCTCAGAGCCTGGGGTCTTACAGCACCTGAGGAGCACCAACTGATTAAGGGCAGTGCTTTCTTATCAGACTCAACCCTGAAGTCAGAGGAAGAGAACATCCACCATTGCTATCCTTTAATCTCTGCTAAAAGGGCTTTGTACTAATTAAGTTTTACAACACCCTTCATAATTGGGGGCAAAGCACTAGGACTGGACTGGAGATGAGATGGAGAGGAGCCCTGTCACATGACTTGGTGATAGAATCAGCCTACAGCAGCAATCAAGATGACAAGCCATAGTGTCTTTTTCATTGCTACTTAGAAATGCTTCAGTGAAGAGGAAAAAAAAAATCTGGATACTTTTTTACCAATTCTTTGTAAAAGCCTAGGCTTTCTCAGCCCTGCTCATTTAGCTCTTCACCTTGCCTTATTGTCCAGTCAGAGGCAAGAGAACCAACATGAGGGCTAAGGTGATACCAACATTTTGTGTCCAGAGCTGATTTTGCAGGTCATTTTGCCTGCTTTCAAACACAGAAATTTCAGCACTGTTAAGTAGCTGCTACTAACTATTAACCAGTAATGGATAAATACCATTTATGTTCTTCTACAAAGAAACTGGCATTTTTTCAAATTGTTGTGCTTCAAAACTTCTGATTGAGTCCACAGAGTCAGTGCAGTCAGCAAGCTTCTGGGACAGGGTATGCAGGTGAGAGCAGAGAGCAAATCAACTTTACAGCAGTAATTTTTGGCACTCCATAGAAATCTTCTTTCTTCTTTGTTCTGTAAAGACACAGGTATTCTTAGAATGCTGCTTTTCAGCTGCCTCCTAAAATTTTAGCATTTAATTTTTTTGCTTGCTAACTGTCAAGTTAGCCTAGTGAGACAGAGAGCTAAATGGTGCTCAGGTATAACTGAAGTAGCACAGAAAATTCACAGCATTAAGAAAGGCACAAAAAAGAAAATTCTTGGAAAAAAACTTACCCTATTTCAGCCTATTCAAGCTGTCCAAATTGATAAGCCCAAGCCATGCTGGTTATTTTCAGTGGATGGCAAGTCTAGAAATGCTGGAGTTAGAAAAGCTTGGAACTTAGTTCTGGAGTGGTTCAACATTGCAAATGCAGCCCAGACACAGATTTAACGCCCTGTTCTGTCCTGGGTACTTGCTCCCCTGGGTTATTCATGTGGCAGCAGTGCCTACACAGTCCTGCTGGAGAGTCAAGGGATGGGGGTTCCAGGATCTGACTGACCCAAGGCCATTTTCCCCAGGGAGAGGACAGTGCAAAGCAGGAGGGTAACATGACAGGAGAAATCATGTCAGAACTGGGAGATCTGTGTGGCACCAGCCAATAAGCCCTGCTGGCATAAAGCTGCATTAGCAGAGCTTTCAGCCCTCTTCTGAGAAGTATTTAAGTAATACTATAAAAAGGGCAAAGAATACAAGTCTAAGTTCCACTAGGCCCCAAGTTGTCCCTTAGCCAGGAGTGCTTCATGGAAGTGAAGATAAGCATTATCATTATCCAAGTAATAATTATCTAATTAATTAGTGTGTCTCCTCATTGCATTCCTCAAGATCATATTTACAATACTTCACCAGGCCCACAGAGGATTGCTTTTCATTCAGATAAGCTTTTTTTAATATCTCCTGCAATGTATTAGGGACAAAGAGGTTCCAGGGATTTAACACATGCTTTTCAATAGCAGTCTCTCTTCACTGCATTTCAAAGGCTGTGCTGTACACTGTGCTCCCCAGCATTCCTCCACGTTGCACCAGGATGACGGCTGTGCTCATTTGTGATGAATGATATCCTTCCCCAGCTGCCCCTTAGATGGAGCAGTGGAATACAGCAGCAGGGATAATGGAGCTGTGCTCTAACTGGAGAATCCCTTGAAATGAGGAATTACAGTGAGAAGCAAGGAGGAGGGGCTTACTTATTGCTTCCATCAAGAACAGGAATATTTCCATAGATTTTTGCTAGAAAATAGACAGAAATGAGCAAGTAGGCTTGGGCCCAGTCTAAGACATGCGCAAATAAAAGACAGATTTTCTCAAAATATATTGTACAATATATTCCATCTAGTTATACAGTTCATTGAAAACAACAACAAAAAAAAAGCCTAAAAGATGGGATTGTATTTCATATGCAATGAAGGTCACTGTAAATGACAATTTATTCATAAATATGTAGAGACTAACCAAGTATTGTGGTAATTTTCTTGTATTCACAGACATTTGTTCCCAAATTCAGCTATGTATCACAGGAAATGAGAGATGTTCTTTCAGGGTGCTTAATTGTTTCCGCAAGCATGTTTACCACATAGGAGAAATTCAGTAAGAAAGTACAACTGCTTTTTTTCTTTTTTCTGTTCCATTTGGCTGCCTATGAGATAAATAATCAGGATACATTTATAGCTTAAGGGACTGATTTGCCCGAGATGGAATAGTTGATTGTATTATTCTAAAGAAATAATATGTAGTATCTCAAAATAATTCTAGCTTGTTGCTCTCAGTTCATTAATGCATAATGTTCCTTGCAGAATGAACAGCACTAGACCAGCACCAATCTCATAACTCATTTTTCAATGACACTTCTTTCATTTATTTTATGAGGACTTTTTTTACTAAACATTTCTATTTGTTAATACAACACTGTTGTTTTTTTCTGCAAATGAAATTCATGTCATTTACTTTATTCCTTAATATTAAATTTCAAAAAACATTTGAGAATTTCATTTTACCAAGCTAGTTAGTGCACAATTAAGTATTTTCTATGCTACAGTGAAAGAGAGCTATCCATGCTTTTTGAGACTGTCAAATATAATTATAAACTTTTAGACTTTTATGATATTCACCATAGTGCAAATATCTGAATATACCAACATGATTGTAAAATATAGCTTACTTACATATTTATAGCAGGTAATATCCTACCTAAGAAGTAAAAACATATTACCTTCTATAAATATGGGGAAACCAAGTATTGAATAATTTTATGTTAATGACACAACATCAGAAATCAAATATATGGAAGAGCTTTCCAAGTCACAAACAGTATTTCTAGTCAGTTCATTGAAACTACTAAGCTGTTAATGTGGCTGAAAGGAGAGGTTCAATTTTCCTTGAACTCTGTGGGACTGGACTTATGAAAAATTACTGGTGTTACAAGAGTGGAAAACCTTGACTTTTGAAATGGAAAAGGATCAGACCTGAAGTACAGGATGATAATTCAGTACTGACTTGTTCCCAAATCTTTGTTCGCGAAGCCTAGCCATGATGATGACTGACTTGTTACTTCTGTCTATATGGTGTTTTATTGCCATAGTATCCTTTAGGCTTTTGAACTTTACTATACCCTTAAATTTTACCTTTTGAAAGAAACAATATGCAAATAAAATTGGCTCTAGTCTACTCAAGCTTACCTGGAAATACCGAGTACTACTGAACTCTTTGGCTTTACTGACTCAATGCCTTCAAGATAACATGCAGCTCTGCCTGAAGGCAGCCCTATATATCAAAATGAATTTCCTTAAATTATTCCTCACAACAAAAAATGCTCTCTATTTTTTCTCCACCTGACTCATCCTTAGTAAGAATTTCTTTCAGCCTTAAAAGGAACTGTCACTGAAATTTTATACATGTTTTTCCAGTGGCTGGGAGGAGAACAAAGGGATACAATTTTATCTTCTTTATTATCTGGAAGTATCTGGCATCAAATATTGTCTCAAGTATCACACTCATTCTGATGCAAGCCTTGAGAGACAGAGCCCACAGTACTTGGCTATGTGCCATCATTTGCCTTCCAGTGGTATCTTTCCCAGAAATTAAACACGAGAACCCTGGATCTTCAGTAAATGCAACACTGCCAAAATTGAAGGAGACCTCCATCTGTTTCAAATAGATTTTTTCCTCACTGTGGAGTGAGAGAAAGGAGCTTTCTGAATAACTCCTACTACTCCAAAACCAGATTAACCTCAGCATGGAGTAAGGAGGCTGGGGGAGTTTGCGGCAGCAGTCCACCAGCTGCTGCTGCCATTTGGCTTTCACAGAACCAAGCCTGTCCGGCAGGATGCCAGGATCCAGAGCATGTCCAGTACTGAGCATCCTGTAACTACCACACTGCTCACGAAAATTTTGTGTAAAGAGAGCAATTTAATGTAGGTGGGAGAGATTTGATGTCATGATGACTAATAACCTTAAGTTGTGGTTCTCTAGTCATTGAATCAGTATTTTGTACTGGATAAAAGTCACTGCCCCATATGCAAAGTCATAAACCCGCACAAAGATATTGTACCCATTCAAATGTGTGTTGTTGGTTTGTTCAGGGTTTGTGGAGTTTTTTAATGTAGGGGAATAATTATATTTTATGCTACATCAGTTATCTCCTTCTACACATTTGCTACTAACATGAATCAGAGCACCGGCTTATAATTGGGATTGGCTTTTCACAGCAATCTGTGTGTTTACAGCTAATTTGTCCTAGAGATGATATAGTAATACACACATCCAGTAGTAGCAAACATGATATCATGGGCTAAATTCCAGCTATACTGGTGTTCTGCATTAACATATTCAAAGCCCAAAACATCCATATAGCCAAAAAATAACCAGTGAAAAATATTTCCTTAAGGTGATTAGAAGTGCTTGTAAGGAGGTGACAAAGACAGGCAGCAGCTGCAGATCAGCACAGTCTGGTACACAGGTGCATTTCCAGCTCAAGTCTTGATGATGGATTGATTATATGTAGGCTGCTTGTTGCTTTTGCAGTCTCTTTACAAGGTGAACATGACCTTAGGTATCTGTTGTTTGTGAATAAAACATCCTTAAAATTATTTACCAAACTTACGCAGCACTCATTTTTCCCCCATGGAGGAATCAACCCACTACAAAATTCTTACAGCCCAGCTCACATCTGGTGTTGGAGCTTAATGACTTCTAGAGAGCCTAGTTAATTTGCACATTAAAAAAAAATCACCTCTTCCCTGTCCCTCTCCACTCCCCCAAAACAATATCAAAACATCTTACTCGATTGCTAAACAAGAGCATAATTATTAATATAATATGTACTGAAGGTATTCAGCTTTATGAGTTCTCGATATGAAGCCTGGTTTGCTAGAGACATTGATTCCTGAGCAGTGCTGATGGTAGAGGAGCATTTCTGGTCCCTTGGGCATCTTAGTTGCAAGATCCCATTTATTGTTTCAGAGTAGCTGTGTTTGGCCAGACATAGGGGTACCAGGATTGCTTTCCCATAGACTTCAAGTGGGCAGTGGTGGAAACATGACACACAAAGGTGTTCAGCCACAATCCAGCCCTGCTCAAAGGCAATAACCTTGGCAATAATCACAAAGTTCAATAACCATGCCGACTGGGACAGGCTACGTGTCCTACAGCAGGGCTGCCTTGCCAGCAAAATTGCTCTCCATGTTGGTTCAGGCAGGCTTGGGAGACAGAGGGGCAAAGTTGTTCAAACTTTTTTGTCTCAGCGAAACTCTGTAATGATTTTTTTTTCACTTCTGTCACTTTTTTCCACCCATGCTCTCTGTGGGAAAATATGCACACAGGAAAACATGTACATTTGCAGTGCAAACATTTTTCCAGTGACAGAAGACAGCACTCTTTGCGCTTTCCTTCTGGTGCTTTTAGTCATTCCCTTTAGGCTATAATCTTCCTCTGCACTTCCAAAAGAAGGAACCTGCACAGAAAGGAGCCTCCACAGTTCCACAAGAAGCAATCAAAATCTTCTGCTCTTTATAGATTTAAAAAAATTACTTCATTGATTGAAGATGTAGACCATTGTTGGTCAAGAGTCACTTGTCCTTCTATAGTTTGTTTTTTTTCTAAATGGCATAAAATTTCTAAATTAATGAGAATTTTTATTCAACATTAAATTCTACCAGTGTTGGCTTGAAGGTAGATTGGTAGTTTTGTCCCCAGGGTAAGATATGTCTCTGGCTGCTTTCATCTTCTGAGCTGCCCAGATTTATTTAGAGCATTACATTCTTTCTAATCATTTTCCAGAATACCTGAGGTTTTGTAAGAAACACTAAATGTGTAGGAAGAGAAGATTCCAGTTAAGTCTTGTGTTGTATTACTTGTATCTTAGCCAAGATGCTTCCACCGACTTCTATTTTGTGTACAGTTCTCTGTTATGTGAGATCTATTTAGTATTGCAAAGCAGTAGGAAAGCTCTTGGTTATAATATACCAGGTCTAACTTGAATTTCATTTAAAGTTTCAAAGTCAGCTTCAGTGGTTGGAGTGATTATTGGCCCAAGGTTGTCAGTCTTCCAAGAGGAACCCATTTGAGAAAATAGATACTTTTCACAGAAATACAATATTTTGCCTTTTATGGATTGTCAGCTGAGTCCTTTCAGAGGATTAATAATTCACTTGTTCTCTTGAACATTTTGACATATTTGGAATAACACAGTTTTGATAAATATTTCCTTCTTCATCTCCCAGGTTTAACACAAGACTGAGAAAAGAAGCACAAGGTTTAAACTAAAACACTAGAAAAACTAATTATATATTCCTGGTGGTTTGTTTGTTGTGGGGTTTTTTTCATTTTAGTTCAGAAAGAAGTTAAGGAAAAAATTTCAACATCTGCCTGTCTGTGATATTCCTGAGAGACTCACAAAGTGTGAGATATAATAAACAAATATTAAAATGGTAAGGAGATGTGTAATTTGTCAGGCAAAGATTTTGTCATGACCAGTAGTATTGGATTGTATATATTCCTCTATCATCTGCTATGTACCATTGTTAGAAAAGAACAAAGGATAAATTAATCCCAGAAGCAAAACTAGCAACCTTTATTGGCAAAAATCCTGAGGCAAATAAGAACTTCACAGGATTATAAAACAGAACTACTGATAATACAGACTTTGGGAAAACCCAAAACCTTGTAGGAGAACCTCCTTTCTAGACAAAAAATACTGGGCAGGGCCAGACTGAGTTAGTTCTCCTGAATCCTACATTTTTCCTATGAACATGTTCATTTAGCTAATCCGTGAGTTATGCATCCTTCAGTACTTCAGTGACATGGATCTCCAATTCAGGCATTTAGTGCCTAGTATTTCTTTTCCTGTTAAGTACAAAGGGTGTTTGTCCAGTTGTTGTGACAATTCAATTGCAGGGACATAGGCAGGACTTGCTGTAACTTCTTCAGAGTAACTTAAACATGTTGCTCATGCTGTTCACCTGTGTTTCACAGAAACAGAGTGCATTTTTGCAACCAGCATAATATGAATCCCATAGTGAGTACTGAAAATTATCAATTTTTGAGTTTCAAAACTCAAGAAAAACTTTAAGCTATATCTCTTGTGTAAGCATTCACTTGGTCTGCCTTGAAATGCCACCTACCTGTTGAACTTCTCTATTATTGCACTTCTAAGCATTTTTCTGGCCCTCATGTATGACAAAAATTGTACTATTTCCCAGGCAGGGATAGCTTCATGGGCTAAAGAGGTCCAGAGCATGAAATCAAGGAAAACTGTCACCCATAGTGGGCAAATTGGCATAATTCATTCTTTAAATATAACTCTGATGCTGACTGGCATTTGTTCTATGCAGAATCAGAGAGTATGTTGAGTTGAAAGGGACCCACAAGGATCCTCAAGTCCAACTCTTAATTTTGCTTAGGACTAGCCCAAAGAGTCACACCATGTGCCTGAGAGTATTATCCAAATGCTTCTTGAGCTCTGTCAGGTTTGGCGCTGTGACCACTTCCCTGGGGAACCTGATCCAGTGCCCAACCACCCTCTGGGAAAAGAACCTTCTTCTAATATCCAACCTAAACCTCCCCTGATACAACTTCAGGCCATTCCCTCGGCTCCTGTCATTGGTCACCACAAAGAAGAGATCAGTGCCTGGCCCTCCTCTTCCCCTCATGAGGAAGTTGTAACTGCAATGATGTCTCCCCTCAGTTTCCTCCTCTCCAGGCTGCACAGACCAAGTGCCCTCAGCCGCTCCTCAGACAGTTTCCCCTCAAGGCCCTTCACCATCTTCATTGCCCTCCTTTGGACACTCTCTAACAGCTTAATGTCTTTCTTATATTGCAGTGCCCCAAATGGCGCACAATATTCAAGGTGAGGCTGCTCCCAGTGTGGAGCAGAGCAGGATAATCCTCTCCATTGACCATAAGATAATGCTTTGCCTGATGCCTCCCAGGACACGGGTGGCCCTCCTGGCTGCCAGGGCGCTGCTGACTCATGGTCAACTTGCCATCAACCAGAACCTCCAGGTCCCTTTCCACAGCACTCCTTTCCAGTATCTCATTCCCCAGTCTGTACGTACATCCAGAGTTGCCCTATCCCAGGTGCAGAATCCAACCCTTTCCCTTGTTGAACTCCATATGGTTGGTGATTGCCCAGTCCTCTAATTTGTTGAGGTCTCAGCAGGGCCTCCCTGCCTTTGAGGGAGTCAACAGATCCTCCCAGTTTTGTATCACCTGCAAACTTGCTTAGTATCCCTTCCAGTCCTGTGTCCGAGTCATTTATGAGGATGCTGAAGAGCACAGGGCCCAGGACGGAGCCCTGTGGAATCCCACTAGTGACATGTCCCCACTCTGATGTTACCCCATTCACTATCACCCTCTGTGCTTAACCCGTGAGCCAATTGCTCACCCACCACATGATGTGTTTATCCAGTTGGGCTGGACATTTTGTCCAGGAGGATCCTGAGAGAGATAGTATTGAAAGCTTTACTAAAATCCAAAAAGATTCCATCAACTGGCTTCCCTTGATCAACACGGTGGGTTATCTTGTCATAGAAGTAAATCAGGTTGGGATAAGCAGGACTTTGCCCTCATGAAGCCATGCTGGCTGTGACCAATGACTGTGTTGTCTTTCAGGTGTTTTTCAATACTTCCCAGAATAATCTTCTCCATAACTTTACCAGGCACTGACGTGAGACTGACAGGCCTGTAGTTTCCAGGGTCCTCCTTCTTCCCCTTGTTGAAAGTCAGAACAACGTTCACCAGAGTCCAGTCAGCTGTGATCTCTCTGGATTTCCAAGACCAATCAAAAATCATGGAGAGAGGTTTTGCAATGACATCCCCAGCTCTTTGAGGATTCTGGGGTGAATCCCATCAGGCCCCATAGATTTTTAGGGATCCAGCTGGAGCAGCAGATCCTGCGCAATTTCGAGATCAACTGGGAGCTGATCATTCTCACAGTCATGGTCCTTCTGCTCAGGGCACTGAGATTCCCTTGGTCCATGATCCATGTTGAAGACAGAGGCAAACAAAGTGTTAAACACCTCTGCCTTGTCTCTGTCCCTGTTTGTAAGTTGACCATCCTCATCCTGTCATGGGCTGATGATATTTCTATACTGCCTATAGCCACCAATGTATTTGAAAAACCTCCTTTTATTTTCCCCTGCATTTCTGGCCAGCTTCAACACCAGTTTAGCTTAAGCTGCAAAAATTTTCTCCCTTCAGTGGCAAGCAGCATCTCTGAATTCTTCCCATGTCACTTGACTTTGCTTTCACTGGGCATATACCTTCCTTTTTTTGCCTTAGCTCCAAAAGAAGATTCCTGTTCAGCCAAGCTGGACTTCTGTCTCACCTGCTTGATTTCTGACATTTGGGAATTGCCTACTCAGTATCTAAAAGATCTGGAATGGGTTTGATCCTGAATGTTAGGGATTGGATCTCCAACAATCATCTCACCACTACAAATGTTTGAAATAGCAGATAGCTGCCAAATGAATGCATTTAGTGTATACAGTAGCAACTGTGAGCATACTTAAGAAACACTGAGGCTGTTTGGTTGCACCAGTTGATGCTGACAAAGCCTTTAAGATCCTTAAAGGAAACCTGGACAATTGAAAAAGTATGATTCTTCATTCTAAGATGAAGAAATACTATTAGTATTATAAAAGCAAGATTCAATATTTTGCTTGATACTCTTCAGGATAAAGTATAATGAATAGAATCTAGTATAATGGGTAGAATACAAGCAGTGTCTTTATCTTGGTCTAGGAATTGCCTGGAATCTAATTGCAGTGAGTAGAAGATGCATTTTCTTGTGACTACTGTTGATGAATGAGTAGAGCAATCTTATTTTCTGCAGGTAAAAATGTAACAAGTTCTCAGTGTAGGATTCAATAATGCCTTAGAATGTTCTGTCATTTGATCATATCAAAAAGGTGCATTGGCAAAGTTCCTGACAGTGAATATGAGTATCTTCATGCATAATGAACACAATTTGGGCTCATTTTCAGAGCCAGGTATGTAATATTCTTCATTAGTATTATACTGCAGCACTTCCACTAGTGCTAGGGCAGAAGGTTGCACTAGGTACTCCAGAGCTCAGTACCCACCATTCATCAGCTGTAATTACACAGATTTTTTTACCACTGCAGCCAAGTGCAATATGCAACCAAGCATTTCTGCGTATCTCTAGTTAGGAAAAAAGTTCGTAAAATAGCTTCAGTAATAACAACAACATCATGTTTAAATTAGAGTGACAAGAATTACTTTGTAACACTTTAGAAACCTATAACCCACCAAGAGCTTAAAGGTCTATTATGGTTAATGAGGCTGGTAGATGTGATACTATTACAGGAACAAATGAACAGATATATGAATCACAAGAACAGATTGCAGTCTTAATTTTTTTAATCTAAACTGAACAAGTACTTCTGTATAGAACATCTATCTGAATGAAACCTAAAATGCTGGCTTTGGAGTTAAGTTATAGGACAACAGCTGGACATGTGCCAAGTATTACAGGACAATTAACAGTGAAATCCTCCTCAGGAGTTGTTCCAATGTGCCTTGAAAAATGCTTAGTAAAAGTACTGATGATAGCTGTTTCTGGCTCCAATTTTACAAGTGAAATTATAAAAATGGACTAAAATTCATTCCTTCTGCCCCTCATTGTTAACCTACTGGAAATGCTAATGCTGTGTGACTGAAACTCTCTCCTCTGTAGTATTTTGACACTCAAATAACCCAAGTGCAGTTCAGCATTTCCAATAAAATGTTGTTGCACTGAGCATATCTCCAAAAAGTCATTCCATCTTGCCTTAGTCTTATCAAATGTGGGACACCCAGTTCTTCTACCACCAAAGGCCAGTGTCATCCTCCCTACAGGCACTTGCCCCACCATGAGTGCTGCTATACCAAAGGGTCCATCTGCTGCTGCTAACTGTGCCTGAGGACACTGAAATGTGGGTTGGTGTGGCTGATGGTGCTGTGTGGTCAGCCATACGTAGTTGGCACAGAGGCAGTGAGGGGTCCTCTCAGTGCAAACACAAGAGCTGTGGTATTTGTTTGAGTGGCATACTTTCCTTTTTTTAACAAAAAGCTGGAGAAACGTGAAAACTATTAGTGTAATCTGGCTCCTTCAGTTCAGATGTGAGTACAGCCACAGAAATCCAGCAATGCACACAATTTATTATATTGATACTTTAGGTAATGCTGCTCATGTTGATTAGAAGATCAGACCATAACTGTTATCCTTCCTTTCCAGGATTCTTAATGGATAATAATTGCATTTAGTCATTTTGAATTGTGAGCCTTATGTAGGACTGCAAAGAGACAACGGGATCTGTCTTTTGCATTTTCCCATATGTTTATTGAATAATTTCAGGGACTTATACAATGTGAGAACTCCAAATGAGAGTTGTAGCACAAGGAAGTTGAAAGCAACATCCTGACCTTACACTTTGTTCAGTCAAGGAGCTAAAAGAGCAGATGACGTATTCAATTATATTTAAGAAGTCATATGTAGTTCTCTTGCCCTTGATTAAAAATTATATTGTAGAAGGAGAGACAATGCAAAGACGGGCAAGAAAATGACACTGTGGAAGGATTATGGTCAAACATATAAGAGAGGGAGTGATTGAGGAAACAAAATTAATTCTCTCTGCAGAAAGAAGGACTCGGGAGAATATGAACATAGTCTATAAATATTTCCAAGAAGATAATACAAATGAAAGAAGGGGATTATTAATATTATCACAAGGTGGCTGCAATAGAAGCAATGATCTAAATGTAAGACAAGAAAATTCTATAACAGCCAAGATGATAAATAATTAGGAATAGACAATCTTTATGGAGTTAAAAACTTTCTGGGTGTTATCTTCAGTTCACAGGGTACCACAAAACTAGCTTACGTATGTCAATACCCCCTGCCTCCTCCTGTCAGATTAATTGCTATTGCACCAAGAAGACCTAGATTAAAAAAAAAAATATCTTTATAACTACAGAGTGGCCTGTGGCTACTGCAGGAACTGGAAGAGCAATGACCTGAAACAGGCTGACACAGGTTCCCTATAGTATAAATTTTCTAAATACTTGTGCAACCAATGTTCTCTTGGTCCTCCAGACCCCAGCTGAGGGAGCACCTACAGCAAATAGCTGCTTTTCCAGGAAGGAGTCAATTCAGCTCAAAGCTTGGCATCCAGCCATGCGAGTTCCTGTAAATGCACACCCCCCACCTGCATCAGTATTATTCGAAGCCTCCGCTGCTATGACTTTGGCCATGTCCTCATTTCCAGTTATTTTAGCAGTTTCTCCCTGCCTCTATCCCCCATTTCAGCCTCAATCAGCTCAAGTACCTGTAAATTGTCTTACAAATGAGGAGACAAATATTTCCTTTATGCCTTCTTTTAAGACATTGTATCTACTTACATTTCCTCTAAAAATTAGATCTCTTCTTGAAACCTTTCCTCTAACCCTGTTTCAATGGAGCCAGTGCTCCCGTTGTATTTAGCCTCCTAAATTCACAGACTGACCAGAAAAAACTGGCTACGAGCTATCAGTATTGGTATCATGATATTCTGCTTTTATAACAGCACTTTTGCTACTGTTAAGTCAGGCCAGTGCAGTGGGCCTTTACAGAAAATCCAAGGGCATTTATCCACAGTCTTATCTGAATCAAAATCCCATTTCATAAAAAGGAAAGAAAGGGAACAAAAAGAAAAAAAGCTGATTTGGGCACTTTGAGGATAAGAGTGTGTGTTTGAGGTACAAATGTTAAAAACTTAAATACCTTCTGTGAGTAAACAAATTTATGCTAGCATGAAGGAGGAGTTTCCTATAAAATTGCTGATTTTAAAGAGAATCTAAAATCATTAACTCTTAGAGAAAGTTAAGTTGGTTCTTTTTGTCCAGTATGAAAGATATGTTTAAAGAACCACAAGCCACAGCTACTTCTAGCATCTTTTTAATAGCATAGAGTTCTTGCTTTTTACATGTCATTAACACTGTGTGATATAAGCAGTAAAATAGAATTAAAACAATTTTCATTATTCTGTTCTATTAATGCCTCTCTATCTCTTAGTGATGTCATACTTCAAGGCTACAAAGATTTTGCCACTTTGCCGAGTGTTTGTGTTTCAGTACTAACCCCCAGTTCCTCATCAACCAGTCTGTAAAGTCCAAGTCATGTCATCTTGGTCACACCTTTTATTTAGACAGTGGCTTTTGCACTTTGTTTTGGTTTCCAGTGCTGCACTTGTGTAAGGATATCTGAAGGAGCAAGGAAGGGCACAGTGCTCCACACACATTGCTTTTAGGCTTGGTCCTCCTTATGGTCCTCCTCAGGCTGAGAAGGGAAAAGTGAAGTGGAGACAGCCCTCCCAGAAAATCCTCCTGCCAAAAACTCATGTTCCTGCAAACTGCATTTCTAAAAGATGCAGGAAGCTGTTCTAAGGACAACAGCCCTGTACTTCAGGCGTGTCCATGCCACCTTATCTGACTTTGGACACCTGGGCCTTGGTCTGAGAGCAAAGCTCCAGGATGCTGATGTTCCTGGTCCATAGTAAGCCTTAAATATTGAGAGTTCAGTTTTGAAAATTGTGTTAAGCCTCACTCTTGCATACTTTGACAACTTCACTCTGTCAGTCCAAAACTCAAGTCCGAAAGGAAAAGCATACATGGAGACTTTAAATGCTATCTTACATTGTAAAGATATTTCCATAGTATCAAGAGAAAGCAGGGTAGTCTGTGCTTATGCCTTGAGCACACTGCATGAGTCTCATAATGTATGTTTTCATCGTAATTACTTTCTCTTGACTCAACCTTTTCCTTCATAATAAGACAAATAAATAGTACAGAGACCAAAGATGAATCTGTTCAATGAGAACAAGTATGAATTTGAACTTGTTTTTTCATACTCTGGTCCCCAGATTTTTGTTGCTTTACTTTTGTTACATATTTACACTGTGCTGTTGAAAATGAGAGTGCTTATAGAATTTATTTCTTTTAAATAAAGCCTTTTAAAGAGTATCCTACATCCTCAACACATACACAGTAATAATAACTGTGCTGAGGGAGGAAGGGCTACCAGAGGCAGATGTTGAAAAATAGCAGTATAATTTAAAAACATATTTTAAAAATGTCTCCTGGTCCACTAGTTACCATCCTCCATTTTTGTCTTTTTCACCTGCATAACTGAGTCAATGTTCAATCCTTAGGCAGAAAAGCATGTATGAAATAGTAATTTTCAATAGTGACACTGATTTATCTGATAACTGATGTATTAATTTTATTATTAAATAATAGTATCTTGCCCTGATGTATTGCTTATAATCCAGAACGATACTAAGTATTTTGCTTACTTGATATAAAAGAAGTATATGTTGGTAAAGGATGACAAAATAGGTGATCAGCACTGGTTTGAAATGGTTATAACACAAATATATTTCATTTCTTTCCATTGTCATTTCCCTACAACTGTTAGAAAAATACTTTTTCAGAAACATTTGAGATAATTTTAAGTACTTATATGAGAATTTTTCCAACTCAAATAAAGCCAAATGTTTCTGTAATTTTGACTCCAACAGCACATGGTTTGGCATGTGTCAAAACATACTTTCTCAAATTTCTTTTTTCACTTTATCAATGTCATAAAAATACATGTGTTGTTTTTGCCCATTCCAAAGTTAAGAAGGAAGTTGCAATTCTTTCCTTCCAAAATGGATTAAAAATCCTGCTTTCTGGCCCACCAAAGAGACAAACGGCTTCAATGTCATGTCATTTTTATGGTTAAGAAACTCATTGCTGACCCTGGACTCCATATGCCTATCCTGTGTAATTGTTCCCCTCTAAGGGAAGAGGAAAGACATATTTTTCTGTCAGACAGATTTTAAAAGATATGATGGGTCCTTGAAGCTGCTCAGGGGGCTGGAATAGTTCACTCCTTGGCATACTAATGGCTTCTGGAAAGACAGAATTAAGTAAATGAAGATATTGCTTTGCCCAGCAATGATCCATGAGGTACATATAGTAAATGTTTTACAGTGCACGAACACCCAGCAGCTTTGGGCAAGAAGTGAAAAGGATCCCACATCAAGCTGAAAGAAGAAAGGCAATTTAAGATTTTGACATGTTTAATCAGCAGCTGTGATATACTAGCATGCATCTTTCCTTGCTTCTGCTGAGGATTTAGTTATGTGGAAAGTGACTTGTCCCTTGTTGAACACATGGGGTTAGGAGCCCCAGCATGATGGAGGATGCGGTGACTAAAGTGACCATTAATTGTAGGGGTCTGATAATTTACCTTGCTCAGACAGGAGGTTCAGCACTTTCAGCAGTATACCAGACCCCAGTCACTATGCTGCCCTGACACAATGATTCTTGAATTAATTTCTTGCTGTAATGATATGCGTAGCCACATCAAATCCACGGTGGCAGCAGTTTTGGCAGTTAATGTCAAAGTACAGTCATGCAATCAGAATACATTTTCACAGGGTGGATGTAGCCGCAGTCTCTGAAGACCAGACTTAAAATTCACCAGTTTCATTTATCAAAGGATGCTAAGCACAGATTTCCAGCACCACACAGGTAGCAGAAATCTCTACTCCACTTACTTATCCAGCTGAACCCTGCTTAAAATTGATATTATGTAGCATCTTTAATACTACCTGAGCTCAAATGGCCTGCGAAATTATTTGCTAGCACTGCTTTGTGTGTGGCAGTAATACCCATTAAGGGCAGTGCTGTGAAAACTTGCATTCATTTCATTGATAACAATGTGCTTTTTAGACAGTACATTTCTGCAGTAGTTAATTATTACCATTCTGAGGTGGTTAATAAAGGTAATCAGATGGACTTTTCCAGCATGGTACCATTCCAGGAATGTAGTAGCCACTCAGAACCTGACTGCCTGCTGTGTACTGCTGCTTAATTAAGTGTGCCTCATGAGTTCAGTATTTGATAGCTTGTGATATTCAAATTCTATCTGATCCATCTTATAAAGCTTATCATTCATTAAAAAAAAAAAAAAAAAAAAGAAACAACATCAACAGTAAAATGCAGTCATTTAAGAAGACAGTGCTAGGTGGAGAATGACACTCATCCTTGATCCAAAAGAAGTACAACAGGTTGGGATATTCCAAGCGTGAGACATTGAAATACCCTGAACAAAAAAAATGCCTGACAGTAAATTCTATGGGCATAAATAACATCTTGTGAGTTAATAAAGTACCTTTGCAAAGTCCAATAGAAAGGTCTGTAAAGCTATTAAAGCCCTGTAGGTTTCATGATCAGTATGTGAAGCCTGTTTCCATAGGCATGTTTACACATAGTTTCTTGTTGAAGGCTCCCGGTTGTGGCACTCTGTAGCTGTAAGCCATATTTATGTGCAGTTGTGCTAATCCCTGGTCCCAGGGCTGCCTGAAGTCTGTAGAAACGTTTTGCTTCTGTAGACAAGTCCTTGTAAATCTCTCCTTGTTGAAGGATTTAGGTCACTGATTGTCAGTATCAGAGATACTTCATAAAACAATTCACAGAATAATATAACCTACTCCTTCTGCCTTTTACTGGCTAGGTTGTCACACTAGATAACCTTTTAATGACAGTATTCCATTTTAATTCAACTCCAGACAAAGAAAAAAAAAGGAAAAAAGAAAGGAAAGTTCCTTCCTTATTTATATGCATCTTTCATGCATCTGCTGCAGCAAATTAGTCAAGATTGATTTGGGCTGGTTTGTTTGGGTTTTTTAATTATGAAATACTGTCTTCTGTGATAGAAACCAACTTGTAACTCCCAGAGGGAGCTGGGTGAGTTCAGGAATTGTCAGGCTCGTAGCTCTAGCACCCAGCAATATCTGATTTCTCAAAATACCTTCACTCCTTAACCTAAGCAGGTCCACTTTCCCAGAGGAAGAAATGTATGCCAGGAAAATTCAATTGCTGCTGCTGGGGCATTAATTGAACAGTTTCTTTCGCAGAAATTAGAGGCAGTTGCTGCTAAAGAAAAATTTGGACGCATCGAAGACTGACTGATGTTGTGTGAGAAGGACATTTAGCATTGTGCCTTCACCCAGAGTCTGTATTAGAGGCAGCAAGGTCCAGACTTTCCCTGGTGTTCCTGTGCATCAGACCACGGGTGCACACTTTAAAAGCAGCATTGTACATTTAAGTATCACTCTTGATTGTGCCAAGTAACTGGAAACCTGAACTGCAGAGCTGGACTTTGTTACTTAGGCCCATCTCCAGTAGAATTGCAACACAAGGCCGGTTAATGGGAGTGTTGACCTAATGATTTGAAACAGATGATTATGATGGATATGCTGGCTTAGGTGATCAGACCAACAGGATGGTGATCACTCCCGTGAAGGAGTAAATGATTCATATGGTCTAATATGGATTAATTTGTATGTAAATTACTTGGTATTACTGCAGCTTCTGCTTGAAAATCTGTCTACACTGAAGAAAGAAAAGCACATCTTGGTGATTATGGGAAGCTTGGTATTATAAGACTATGGCATCTCTGTTTTAAAAGCCTACCACTGATATCCAGAGGTTCACTTTCTCTAATTCATGAGAGCAGTGATTTTCACGGTGTCTAAACTGAGCCCACTCATCTAGCCCTCCTGCTTAATGAATGTTTTCCTGTGAAGACAAGAACTGACAATCCATCAGCAATACACAATGTTTTACAACTTGTTAAGACTAAGTAGTTGTTTTGGGACACACTGATGGTTTTTAGCATATAATTGTCACCATGCATACAGGCATCAAACTGACAAGGTAGCTTTTGGTTCTCAAACTAGTTTATCAGTTTTATGGAAAATTTTATCTGATAATTTGTTTTACTGCTTCCACTAATCACTGGAGATAGTTTTTTTTCATATGGAAAAAATATATTGTTCGTTCAAAATGTCAGACATTTTAGTACGAACAGTGGACTAAGACCTATGATGATAATTTTAGATGTATTTTTACTTTAAAAAATAGTTTAATAAATGATTCTGGATCTCTGATGAAAGGATCCTCAATTCCATCAAAATAAGTAGGATCTAAGTGAAATTTATTCACAGGAATATAATTTTTTTTTTGCCAACTTCTAGCTCTTGCAGAAAAGAAAGCCTTTACTTTTTACACCATTCTTGACAGTGAATTAGTGACAGTATTAAAAATATATTACAGTAATAGTTTATTTTCCACTGTGTTAACAGTTTAAGGACATATCAGGGTTTTTTCCAGTTTGTTTTTAGTGCCTTACAAAATACAACAAACTTTCAGATTGTTATAGATTGAAACCATCTTGTTGACTCCAATGTATTTTTAATGTCACAATTCTACTTTGCCAGGACACGTTATTTCTAGCAAAGTAGGTGAAAATATTATTTAAAGCATCATGATGAAACACTTCCTTAAAAATTCTTAATTTCAATATTTATTTGAGATCACTGGACAAAAAAACCTCTGCTCAGGAGTCTGATTTACTCCCTAAACAATTCTCCAGTGTCTATCAGGATCACTATATAGATATATTTGGCACAATTGAAACAAAGATGTCACTGGATGTTGTCACTACAGAGTCAATAACCTAAAACTTACCTGAGGTTTACAGAGTTTACTAATCATGGCACTTTTCAAGCCGTGGTAGTCCATCCTAACTTCAGGCTCTGGTAGCCTGCTCTAACCTCAGACACCTGACAAAGGTCCCTAGACTGGAACCATAAATGCCTTTAAGCTTCCCTTTGTCAACAAAAATAAATATTGCATTTCCCATGGTGAGAGATGGACAGAATTTCCCTTTTTTTCTTTGAATATACAAGAAAGGTATAACAGTTATATTCCTAATACAAGGTACATAAGTTGTTCAAGAAGATGTTCTCCTTGCATCTTTCCTCAACATGATGAAAAAAGATGAACTACTTTTAAAAAGACTGCTAGAGAGAGCAGATTATATTCCTGGGTCTTCCACAGACTTTTCTGTGCCTGGGAGAGTGTCCTGCCTGTAGCAAAATGTGTGACTGGAGCAGCTTCCCATTGACACTGGAAATCTGCCCAGTGAAAGGGACCCGGGGGTGCTGGTCAACAAGGGGTTGAACATGCTCTGGCAGTGCGCTCAGGTGGCCAAGAACACCTGGCCTGTATCAGAAATAGTGTGGCCAGCAGGACTAGGGCAGTGATTGTGCCTCCATACTCAGCACTGGTGAGATCACACCTTGAATCCTGTTTTGGGCCACTCTCTGCAAGAAAGTCATTGAGGTGCTGGAGCAAGTCCAGAGAAGGGCAGTGACAGTGATTATGAGGCTGGAGAACAAGTCATTGAGGGGTTGTTTAGCCTGAAGAAAAGGAGGTTCAAGGGGGTCCTTAATGCTGAACAACTACCTGAGAGGAGGTTGTAGCAAAGTGGGCGTCAGGCTCTTCTCCTATGTAACAAGTGATAGGATGAGAGAAATTGCCTCAAGTTGCACCAGAGGAGGTCTGGATTTGATATTTGGCAAAATTTCTTGACCAAAAGGGTAGTCAGGCATTGGAAAAGGCTGCCCAGGAAAGTGGTGGAATCACCATCCCTCGTACTGCTCAAAAAAACATGTGGAATTGGCATGGTTTATTGGTGAACATGGCACTAGCTTAACAGTTGGACCAGATGATCTCAGAGATCTTTTCCAACCTTAAGAACTCCATGATTCTTTGAAAGTTTCAACATCTCTCGGTGCTTTCTTTTATTTTCCTCTCCACTTTTCCTATCAAAAAAGTCTGAGGTAGTTTGCTGACACGCAAAAGTTGACATGTTCAGTGCAGGTGCTAGCTCCAGCTAAATGCCAATTTACAGATACTTAAGACTGGTAAAAAACATTACCTGTGCCAAGAACACAAGTATCTCAAATCTGATTAGATGCATAAGTGTCTGTGTGGATTAATTACCAGAATTTCTTGAGATGGATTGGGCTGAAAGACAAACTCACATGAATAACAACAACAAAAAAAAAACCTCTCTTGCTAATAGTGTAGCATCTCTGGAATGTATTTCTTTACCCCTCCCCAGTGCCTCCCACCACATCTCCATCTCAAAATCCTTTTAGCCTTAAGGTGCCATTTCTTCAGTGTTAAAAATAACTGCTCCTTCTGAGAAAGCTAATTTTTGACATTTAGAAAGAAAAAGATGTTGTACTCCTATGTTTTTGACTACTTGAAATTTATTTCCTTTCATTTTAGTAATCACATAACTAAGTCTCAGGATGTAGCAGATGACAGGTTTCTGCTGTGCTGCCCTGCAAGGGCAGCAAAATAGGAGATCCTGGCATATTTCTTTCACTTGTAATTGTCCTCGAAAATAAAAGTATCTTGTGCTGCTCAGAAGGAGCAGGAGCCTGGCGTGGGACATGGGCAGTACTGCCAATGCCAGAAGCTGCTCTTGCTGCCTTGAAGCCTGCCACCAAGGGCCAGATCCCACAGCTGCTCAAAGGACCACCTCAGAACTCCACAGGGGTCTCCATCAACAGCTCTTACCCATTCCTGTCTTCTCAGTCTCAAGGCAACAGAAATCAATTGTGGTTACATTTGTAAGCCTAAAGTGTCCCCTGAGCAGACTTTCTGCAGGATGGAAAACTGCTCACCTAAAAAGCTGGCAAGATCCACTTTATGGGCCCAGCTCTGTGCAAACTTCTGCCTGTCCCTGTAAAATACAAATCCAAACACAAAATTATCAAATCTTACATAAAGTTTGTCTATTCAGTGTTGACATGGATGCACTAAATTGCTATCTATTCTTTTTTTTACCCCCATAGCCATTCATTTTCAAGAACATTTCACTTTAAGAAAGTGAAATACAACTTCTGAAAAGCTCTACTGCAGAGTAGTTAATGTTGGGTTTTTTTCCTTTAATTTAGTGCTACCAAGTCCTTCCCATTTCTCCACATTCACCTTTCTCATGCACACATACTGCCCCTCTCTCTCATTTCAGTCTTACAGCCTTTGAAATACACACCATTAAATGGATACTGTCATGGAATTTACTCCCTGCAATTTGTCCCTGAGGTTTGTAGAAATGAAATTTTCAGTTTTATAGCAACCAGAGTTTGGAGAGTCTTCTGTGTATCCTATGCTCCCCCTCATTTTTAAAAAGAGGGATATGTAAAGGCTCCATACAGGTTTTTTTTCCTTTTTGGATTATTAGAAGTCCACAGAGAAGTCAAGCCACTCTAAACTTCAAAGGGTCCTACCGTAATGAATAAGACACAGCACATTAATAATGTAGGCTACATGGAGCAGAAATAAGAACCAGTGACTACTGTAAACTATCTGCAAACAGCAGTATAATAAAATGAGACACAAGCAAAAGGACTTCTATGTTTTGCATCTGATTAAATTGGCTTACAGATACAAAATATAATGAAGTCATAACTTTGTAATGTCCTGTGACAAGAAGATACTATGCCTCATGTAGGATGGCAAAATAATGTGCATTTCTAAAGTAGCAAGGCATTTTGGAAGATTTTGTTTCTTAGTACTCAACACACATATGCAGAAATGCAGGGCACTGTCACAGTAAAAAGCCTTTTAAAGGTCTAACTAACCATGTAAATATAGATGCATGCAAAGTTACTAGATCAACTCTTCCTATTATGAGCCACAAGGCTGGACAGGTTACCTTATCTTTTTGGGAATGCATCCCTGAGAACTTCAGCTCCAATTTTCAGGCCCTTAGCCTCAGTAGAATAAATATTGAAATGTTATTACCCTCACAAACATATATTTTTGTTGTTAAAAAATAAAATTTATTCTTACAATGTTTCAAAATTGTCTTGGTTTAGTGGTTTTGCTATGTTTATCAATGCATACTTTATATGCATATACCCAAGCACCTGTTTTATAAACAGTATGGTAGCTTCAATGCAAATTGATCTTTGTTTTTTTGTTATTTTTTTCTCACAGATTAAAGTACTCAGTTGAATGTATGCTGAAAGTCAAGGCCGATAGTGTTTGTTTATTTACAACTTGGTGCCTTCTGATACTTTTTTATCTTTGACCTCAGGCCTTGTAAATTTGTAGGGCATCAGTTCACCCCTTTGATATGTGTCTTCATCCCTCTCAGCATCAAAGAGAAGTTGGCTGTGAGGGCAGGGGAGACAATAGGCTCTCTATTTTGGCAAATGCCTCTCTTGCACTCCCTGGGAAGACTGTGATATATTCTGAGCCCTCTGGATGTCACAAGCTAAGCAACTCTGACAAATAAAACATAACAACAGTCTGACATGTATTTTATGAAGCCACTGGTAATGTTCATCTTTCAGCTTTTTGGAAACACACAGAAATATAGAATGGTTCCTCCTGTCTGCTGAGGAAAACTTAATAAGCCTGAAAGAGATAAGAAGAGGAGGATAGGCTAGACTGAAGCTGTCTCTCCTCTGTGCCTGAGTAACAGTGTGAAGGTGGGAAATACTTTGAGGACTCAGACAAAATAGTTGCCCTTGTAAGCAGCAAATTTGACCTCTAAGAGCTTATAGAGCATCTCAGCTCTGAAAACCAGATAAAAATTAATTTTGCCATGGGAAAGATTAAGCTCAACAAACTAACTGCTATTATCTGGGGAACAAATATGTTGAAAAGGCATTATACCTCTCTTCCCCAAAATTGCTTCAACTATCTACTGCTGTGCTATGTGCTTGAGACGACCATAGACAAAATTGTGCAATACACAGTTCATTACCCAGGTACATCACATACGGTGAGAAAGACCCTGCCTCTGCTTCCAAATTCCAGGACTTTGGTCTTGTGGCAGCTCTCTGCTTTCTGCCACAAAGTTTGATTTAGCAATCTGGACATACTAATTCAATGTGATGGCACAGAAAAGACATGATTTTGATTCAGCATCGCTTCAGATCAGTAAGATCCTCATGGCCAGGTACTCAACTTTTTCATTCTCCTGTATAAAAGGTGTGTGCCTGGTCCCAATTCCAGGCTCAGCTGGGGTTGAGGAGACAGCTCTGAGTCCCCTCACCTTCAGGGAGGAGCTGAGCCCTGAAAACACCTCTAGCAACTTACTCTCTCTCTTCTTACCTCTTTTCCTGCTTCCTTCTCACCTCTCCTCACCACCTTGAAAAAATATATAAAAAATGGGGGGGGGAGGGGAAAAGGAAAATATTTGGGGTAAGAAAAGGAGGGGGGAAGAGTGAGTGAATTTAGAATGATTGAAAACTGTCTTCCTATTCTGATCTACTATTAAAATTAAATAAATAAATAAAACCCATCTCTAGCTAATAAGATTTCTCCAGGAGCTCTTTGATAAACATGCAGTTTGTCTATGCTGTAAGACAAATCTCCCAGGAACGGATGTTGCTTTTTTAAGCACTGTATAAAAAGTTGCTTTATCTGCTTAATAATGTATCTAGATTTAACCTCTCCTTTGCAACACACAAAATTAAACTGAGTAAATCTGTCTTGGGATATGAGCCTATTATTAATACAGATCTTCTAACTGCATGGTTAAAATACAGTTGTGTTCCTTGACACATTCAGTTCCATTTGCATTATGGAAAGCTAATACATTAACTTGGCAATAAAAATGCATGGGCTTCTGAAATGAATGTATTGGATGAATGAATGAATTCTACTGGTTCTGTGCACCGTCTCTGCATTGCTCACATGCCCTTGCTTTTTGCAAGGTTGAATAATATAAATTGTCCCATGTTCAGTAGCTCATTTTGCAAGACTCACAAAGAGTAATAAACTCACAGTGAATTTATAATTTCACAGATGCCTTCCTGTGCAGAAATGCATTGCTTGGTGGGGTTTTTTGGTAGGGCTTTCTTCCTTTGAAGGTGACATACACGGTTCAGTCTGTTAAAATAATTTTGCTGTTTTGCTATTAAAAAATCAGAGTTCTCAGAAACCTCTTTAAATATTTTGTCTGTGCTTCACAAGTTCCACTTTCAGTTCTTGGAGGGGTTTAAGATATTTCAGCAGTTCTGTTCCAAGCGGTGTTTATCCAGGAAATAGAAAAGAGTCAAATTTACAGTCTAATGTTCACTGTATGTCATCTTTTCAGATTCACTACTTAATTGCCTGTTGACTTCTTGTGTTTCAACATCTTGAGAGCCTTGGATTGACTCAAAAGTATTAATGCAGTAGACCATACTGATGTGTAACTACTGAAAGGGTATTAATGATTTCATGTACATCTCCATACAAAGCTTTAGCTGACTCTAAAAACTCACTTGACTCTACAGATGTCAGGGTATACAGGTACTAATAAAAGACCAAGCATCTGACATTTGTCTGAGCTGTACTGCTCAAGTTGATTTTAAAGACTGCAAATGTTGGTTGTGTGAGAATCACACTCACAAGAAAAAAATCTACCCTGGTTTTACTGCAGTCTCCTTATCCTAAAGGAACAGTTCAGGGCAAGCCACATCCAGAATCAATCTCACCTTCCACATGCACTCACTTCAAGAGATGGGCCCCTACCTGCAGCTCCGCAAATGTGCAACTCTAGTGTTTACACCAGTAAGGCATCAAGCCATAACTTCTGGGGGTTTTGCTAATACTATGGCAGGTGTGAGACAAAGTGGTGTTACATCTTTTATATTTCTAACTGCACCTGCATCAATAGTTTTGTATTACTTTTGTAGTGAAACTCCCCAGGCAGGCACTCCCCAGAGAGTCACAAGAGCTCACTTTTATGTATCATGAGTACCAGAAATATTGTATTTGCAGCAACTGTGTGCTTGCAGAGAGATATACCCTACTTCATTAGTTTTTTCAAGGGTTACTTTTTACTTTGATTACTTATTTGAGCTTTGCCCTGCCAATTCACAATTAGCAACTACTTTTCCTTTGTTTTCCTGATGTTGCTTACCCAGGAGGTATCCTTAATCCCTTTACTATGGTAACATTTTTCATTTGCTTTTCCTAAGAAGTTGTGTTAAATTAAGCTATATTAGCAATCAGATGAAAAACTATGCCACTAATTAAAAATTATTCTCACCTCCTCCTCAACTCTATTGAGGGATTTTTTTTATTTTGCTCCCATCTCTTAAAGAACAATTTTGTTTCTAGATTTTATAGGTGCTTCCAGTCACTGCCATGATTTCTTAATGGCAAGTGTTAGACTCAGCTATACCTCTTTTCTCAGTTTATTGCCTCAGCTTCTTTGATCATAATAGTCAAGCACACTTAGGGATTGCAGGTTACAGTATAAGGAGGGAAACCAAGTTATGCCATGGCATCCAGAAAATGTATGTCTAAATAGCCTCTACAGGTCAATCCAGAATATCCAGCTTCATCTCTCAAACTGCCACTTTAGGGAAAGGCAAGCTACATAAAAAACCATGTCATGTTGACATGACTCCTAACGCAGAATGCCTCATCACCTGGAGGCAAACATAGAACTATATTTGGTGTTCTGCCCTCCCAGGCCATTAATCACTGTCATAACAAACAGCCTGTTTTGAGGCGGCCATTCCCCTCAGATCATCCACAAACCAGACTTAGACACCACCTTAGGATTATTCCTCATGCCATGTAGAGACTACATTATCTGAAGAAAAGCCTGATTTATTATATGCATACATTCAAGTAGTAACTGCACTGGATAATACAAGGGATCCCTTCCCTTCCCTTCCCTNCCCTTCCCTTCCTCTTCCCTTCCCTTCCTTTCCTCCTTCTTTGCCTCCCTCCCTTAATATTTTCACTACAGCAACACTTTCCTTATATATTGCTATTAAATATAGAATAAGCTGTTCTTCCTACCAGAAGGAGAACAGTTGTCTTTACAGAAGTAGGTCATGGCTTCTCTTACAAAATGGGTCTTTGTTGATTGGTAATGTTTTTGCACATTTGGCTGTAGCTCAGCACACATCGCAGTATAAAGATGGTGCCAGCACAAAGACTGCCATCCTCCTCAGACCTTTTCAATCTTGCAGAGCCAGGCCACAGAGAAATGGACAGGGGGATTTCACTGCCCATCTGTATTTTGTCTGCAGTGCAGATTCCAGGGTAACATGGTGGTTACCCTCTTCAGCCCACAGAAGGTCTTCACTCTCATTCTCCTCTCCTAGGTGACAGTCTGCTGGGGTGGCACATTCATAGAATAATTTGGATCATAGAATCATTTGCTATCCAACCATTAACTCAGCCCTGCCAAGTCTACCATTAACTAAAATACGTCCTCAAGTGTAATGTTTACATGCTTTTTAAATACCTCCAGGAATGATGACCCTTCCCTGGAAGAACCACTTCCCTGGGCAGCCTGCTTCAATGTTTGATCAGCCTTTAAGTGAATAAATTTTTCCTAAGTTCCATTCTAAACCTCTCCTCATGCAGCTTGAAGCCATTTCCTCTTGTCCTACTACTTGTGACTTGGGAAAACAAACCAATCCTCACTTGGCCACAACCTCCTTTCAGGTAGTTTTAAAGTGCAATAAGGTCTCCCCTGAGCCTCCTTTTATCCAGGCTAAACAATCCCTGTTCCCTCAACTGTTCCTCATATATTTTGTTGTCAGCTGGATTCTGGGAGCATGACATTTTGGAGAAAAGACTGTGGAAATGGTAAATCAATCCCTGCCTTGTCAGTGAGCTGCGTGTGAATAGGGGAGACTATACAGCACTTATTTTTATACACCTAGCTTGGACCATACAATGGCCTTGGATGAACAGTGAGATGGACAGGAGTGCAAAATACAATTTTTCAGCTGAAAACTGAATGACAAAACCACAAAACCCCTCATGCTGGTTTTTTGTGCACTTTGCATTTCCACAGTAACCATACCCTTCAGTGGCATTTCCCAGTGACACTTTTTACTGAAGTCTTCCATCTGCTCTACACACCCACCAACTCTGTCACAGTCTTTGCACCCATCTGTCCTTACATCACTGTGCCTTTCATTGGACTATGTCAAATGCAACTATTTTCCAGTAAGGATTAGGACTGAATTTCAGTCATCCCAATTCAGCTGTGTGTCCATAACTACAGTTACCAAAGTCCCATTCCCTTTTGTGAATCTTCCCTTCTTTTGAAGTTAGAAGTGGATCTGAGATAACGACTAAAAAAATAGCTGACAGGTATATTTTTTCCTCTCTCCTCTCCTCTCCCCATCTCATCTTCTCATCTTGCCATATTCCACACAGTACAACGATAAATCTGGATTACACAGTGCTTTCTAAGCACCTAAATCTTTGCTAGAATACATTTGCTGAATAATGAACAATCTCCAATTAGTAAAATCCAATACCACGTATTTCACTCAGCTGTAATTAATGCATAAGTCCCTATGTTTTCTAGAAGGACATATTGGGCCTTAATTGATTTGTGAGGCTGTATATGCAGCCCATGCAGCATGCTCCATTCTGCACTCTTCCTTCTGAAATAAACTTCACTCCTAGTAGTCTGTGGGTGACATACAGGCTCTTCAACACAGGCCTGCCATCCCAGCATGCCAGAGAGTGTGTCTGATAAACAGTATTACATATGACAGAAGGGTAGAGAAATCTCTCTGAAATTCAACAAAGGAAAATGTAGAGTCCTGCACCTGGGGAGGAATAACCCCAGCCACCACCACAGTCTGGGTACCAACCTGCTGGACAGCAGCTTTGTGGAGAAGCACCTGGGGGTCCTAGTGGACAACAGACAACAAGCCAACAGTGTGCCCTCGTGGCCAAGAAGATCAGTGGTATCCTGGGGTGCATTAGGAAGAGCACTGCCAGCAGGTCAAGGAAGATGATCTTGCCCCTCTACTCAGCCCTAGTGATGCTGTATCTGGAGTGCTGTGTCCAGTTCTGAGCTCCTCTGTACACAGAGTCATGGAGCTCCTGGAGCAAGTCCAGTATATGAATAAAAAGATGATTAGGGAACAGATTGCCCAGAGAGGTTGTGGAGTCTCCCTCACTGGAGTTATTCAGGACCTGTTTGGATGCAATCCTGTGCAACGTCCTCAAGGATGACTCTGAGTAGGGAGGTTGGACCAGATGACCCACTGTGGTCCCTTCCAACCTTACCCATTGTATGATTCTGTGACATATTGCAGGCTTGCCACCCACAGAGAGGAACATAAATGTGCTCACTTACCCAGTGTTTTTCCATTGTATACTGTCCCTGGCTTCCTTACAGATAAGTAGGGCACAATGTAGAGGGTTGAGTAGAGACACTTGTTGGTTATTTCCAGCAATTAGTCAGTTTTGGAGGTTCAAGGAAATAGTAATCTGATACCACTATAACTTACAGATGGCCTTAGCTGCAGAAACATTGCCAAAAAAAATGAGAAAAAAATTTCTGTTCTTACCAGTAGCTTTGTGAGAACGTTATTTTAGTCGTTTTCATTTCTGTTCATGATTTACACGTTTGTACTATCAGGTCAATCATCACACAGGAGACATGAAATGAAAAATTCTAAGGTCTTTATCATGACTAGAAGTTGATCAATAATTGTGATACACTGTGGAAAATCATAGCATTCAAGAGTCATGACACAAGCAGCTCCTTTGCACCCTTACAGGAAAGAACATTGTACTATAAAGTATTATAGAACATGTAAGAAATCAGATGTCCTGACACCTACTTGACCCAAACTCTGTGTCTTTATTCATGACTACCTGATTCCTTTCTAAGACAGAAAGATTTTTTTTAGTGGTTTCTGTAACACTCTGTACAATTTGGAAGGGAAGGGAGAGAAATATAAGAGTAAAGATATACAGTAGACTCCAATCATAGGTTTTCTACCTGTTGTGAACGTATTTTGAAAATAGCAGAACCCCCTTATTTGTTTTTTAGTGCCCTAGGTAGTTGCAGAGCTGGCTTCACTGCAAAAACCAGAAAGACTCCTGTAGCAAACAAGGGTGGTGAACTGCCATATTTTATCCCCTACTTGTGCGGGATAAACACAGCAGTATCCTTCCCAGGGGATCTTCTGAGGTTAGGATTTCTCCCCTCTGGCTCTGATTTTCTTTCTTCAATGTGGAGATTGTAGAGAAGGTCACTTCCTTCCTATACCCCTTATGCCTCATCCATGTGGAAAACCTGGTTCCCTCTATTACCTCCACTGTCTTACAAAAAGATGACTCCTAGCATCCCCTATGGCTTGGTCCAGTTTTTTGGCTTGGAGGGAAGGAAGATAAAGAAAGAAGGACCAGGGACCTTTCACATATAGCCCAGTTATTTATGCCAAGCCCTATCCACAATGGGGTGTCTGTTGGTGCCTTTTGCTATGTCAGCTGAACCGTTGATAGTCTAAGAGAGAGGAGAAAAAAAATACAGACAATAAAATCAGAAATGTCATTCATAAAATCTCGTCCCTATGTGGATGCTGCTACATAGGGTATTTCAATCCCTTCAAAATCAATCAGAGAACTATTCAAAACAGTAAAGGAATATGGCTCAATTTCTGGCTATAAGATAAATGACATGAAAAAAAGTTCTGAAACTAAGTGGAAGGAATGGAGACAGCATTGGTACTCTGGACACATTTGATCAGAAGCAGAAAAGACTGAGGTATGTTGTTATCCCTCATAGACTGATTTTAAGGCAATTGAAGGGATCAAGTAATAAACTATTTACCTGAAGCAGTTTTCCTTTTTTGTAGCAGACAAAATAGATATAATTGAAATAAAGGTTAATTAAATAAAGGTTTATTCCAGTATTTTTCACTATCATTCTTCAAGAAAAAGAAAGAACTGGTGGAAAACTATGTATAAAAATTCACATGAACCACAAGTTGTGGAACAAACACTATGCAGGCAATGCATGTACCAGAGTGCAATGATGCTAATGTAGATCATGATTCGGTTTATAATGGACATAGTTAAACATAGTAAGGTCAAAAGTTGACACATCAGAAAATCAGCAGAATTAATAAAGCTGTATCATTTATCGGTAAATTAAATTAGGAAAAATTACAAAACATTTACAGAGTAGAAGCTAAAAGAAACTAGCCTTTTTCCTCATTGCTAACCTTACCTCTTTGAGCTACATCTTATCTCACAAAACATGTAAAAAGACAAAGGATACCAAAACCAAAATAAGTAGCTGCATAATCAAACCCAGGGGCTGTTCCAAAATTTACTGAGTAGAAATGCCTAATTGGTCTTTAAATTGCATCTGTTAAGCTCTGTTTTAACTCATTAATGCAGATATGGATCCCATACACAGCTGGGTTCACTTATACATCTCTGCAGCCCTGTTATGAAGAGTAGCTACTTGATCCAGATGGCTCTCTTGCCCCTTAACTCACTTATGTGCCGAGGAAGAGCTAAGGAAACAGCTCATCATCCCCTAAGGCTTGATATAAGGCCTTTGGGAGCACCAGCAGGCAGGCTCTCTGGCTGAGCTGCGAGCTGGTTTTGGGAGAGTCCTCGAGGCAAACCTGTAAAAAAAGCACAGCAACAGTAAGAATGCAGTATAATTAAAAATGGCAGATTCAGTGTGCCAAGTTTGTTTGATCAGATTGAACAAAGAACAGAATATCAACAGGCATGAATCAATAAAAGATATGTTATGGATTTTCATTCATAAATACAGATAGCTTAAATCCCCTTATATATATTTCTTAAGTGAGTCAGAGGTAGATTCCCTGAAGAGCCTTCTGTACCCTCAATATATAGAATAACAACTGAAAAGAGTCTTAAGGCAGGTTAAGAGTTATCCCAAGGAGAAGGATACAAAAAAAAATAGTGAGGTAAATAGGCCTAACTTAAAACGTAGGTATTATTGGATGCTTTTCTTTTGAGAACTATCAGGCAGTGTGGATATCATGAGGTTACTGTTGGGAAAAGAAATGAACCAACAAATCTCTCCAGATTGCCGGAAGCAAACAACACTTAGCACTATTGTCAGTACAGTTTCTCCCTTGTGGCCTGAACAATAGTTGAAAATTCTGAGTAGATACAATCGAAACAGCCAGTTACACAACAAAAGGCATGAGAGAACACATTAATAAGAAAACAATTAATGAATTTTATAACAGTGAGGTGGCCTACAAAAGGTAGTCTTCAGAGTGTTTTTAAGGGTAATATGACCTTTTTCTGTAATATGCACAGAAACTTTTGAGTTATGTTAACTTAGTGGCAGCTGTGAGTGCAGGATACATAGAATTCGTTCACTCATGAGGGGAGAAAAAAATTCATAAACGACTTTGACTGAAGAGACTTCCTTGAATTTCGAGTTCAAAAAGGGGCTAATTATAAACTTCAGATCCACTATTTGACATTAGCCAAGGTGGCTCTTGTTCCTGTTCATGCACATGCAAGCCAGTTTAGTAGCTACTGCTGCTCCTTACTAATGTCATCTAAGTCCCCAAAGCAAAGACAGAGCAGAAAATAGGGGTTTTTTCATATCTTTTTCAATGTGCTATAAACACATGCTATGAAAAGATGATAAAATGAACTAGAATGTGGACTGGGTTTTGGTTTTTTAGTTGTTTGGGGGGGGGTTACCATATTAACCAACAAGCTATTTAGGGAAGTTATGAATAAGCTAGTTAAAAAGTAGACCACACATATTCTTAGTGACTGAGAAATACATAATTGAAATTAATGGTTTCCAAGGTATGCTTTCCTGAAAATATAGAATTCCCAGTCTATAATGTATTTCTATTCCATATGTAACACTTTTCTGCTAGTGATATGGAAAATAGTTCCTGTTGCCATTGGTTCTTGCTATTGTCAGTTACAATAAGGAATTAAAATAGGAAACATTTCTGTTTCTTAGCGTCTTTTAATTATGCAAACAGTTTAAAATTGTGTCTCTTACTGTAACACAAATAATCACTGTATAAGTGATTAGTGAGATTTATTACTTTTAGTTTTGCATATTCAGGTTAAGAGCATCTTAATTTTATCACAGTCTTTTATCAAGACTTTTATATAGTCTTTTCTATAAGGGGTTTTTGAAAATATTACCTAACAAGAGAGCCTATATCAGAATGGCTGAGTATAAGGTTTCACTCTAAATAGCAACTGTGGAAATAAAACTATAAGAAAGACCATGTAAGGAATTCTTTTTTGAATTCCTCTGGTTACAGCTTGGTGATTTCTGCTCCAAATTCAAATGGAGATAAGGCAGTCAAACAAGATTGTGTTATATTTTTTCTTGCCCCTAAAATTAGGGTGAGCTTTCAGTATAAATCATTTGGTTTAGATTAATATGAACTACAAAGATTTTCAGAACAAGGTACTGTGCATTTCAGTGTAGCAGACAGCATATGTTCTGTCTCACAGAATGGCAGCTACCTCTGCAGAATGCCTAGTCCCGTAAATTTAATGGTGCAGCCTACAGAAAACAGGATCCTAATGGCTGTATATCTACAGACAGAGATTCATGATGCTAGAAAGGCCCATTCAATCATCTACTTGGACTTTCTATATATTGAGGGGCTCTTAAATTTCACACTGTAGCCCACATTGCAGGAGTAAATACACAGCTAGTCATCTTTATCCCCTATGGCAATTTGTAATGAGCTTCAGAAACCACACCAGCCGAGCCTGTGGTGTACACAGGGGAGGACAGGAGGAGGATATGAACCTGAATGGATGCTTCTCTCTAAACCTGTTTCTTCAAGCTCACTTTCTTTTATGTCTTTGCTTCTCTCACATAAAAGTCTGGATGTCTTGGGCCTGCAGGCATGAGAAGTTCCTGAAATATAGACTATCTTCTTCTGTAGCCTAACAAGCTGTACCACTTGAGGCCAGAAGCACTGGAAGGAAAACTGAGTCAGGCACCATGTTCCTGATGATGGGATTTTTTGGGATTCTGATGGCCTTCATTAAGCCTCAGCTTACAGTGTCTGCAAAGGCTGAAATTAGATAATCACATTAAATAGTAATGCAAATAGTGTCAACACAGAAGACTTCAGGGAAAGCTCACTTGAAGGTCAGGAGCTTTACAGTGTAAATTCTAGTCTTGGCACAGACAACATGCCAAGTTTAGAATGTAACAAAGAAATTTAGTCTTTTGAAGCGGACTTGGGAATGGACCACAGATAAGTACTGAAAAAATTTGTGGTCATGGTTTTATGTGTGTGCCTGAGGGCATAAGCATACCTTTCCCAAAGATCACAGCATGAAGCACTTCATTTGAAATGCACAGACTTGAAGACACTTAGTTGTCTTACCTTTTCTACTAATATGTACTGCAGAAAAGGGACTTAGCAGAATGAGACATGGATATTTGCTTTAAAATGTTGTAGAAACGTGTTTTTGAAACACATAGTTTGATGTGTGACACCCCAAAACAGCCTAAGACTTGCTAAACTCAGCCTCCAGTGCTTTTTTTTTTTTATTTTCAGGCATAACTGTCCCATTCAGATTATTCGCTTGTCCCTCCCAGAACAAGTGTCTGTGTACTTTGACTCAGAGATGAGTTATTAATCCATAAAGGTCCCTATATTAAATATATATGCTATATAGTGTTTTCTGTCACTACAGTGCATTTTTCTTCCTATTTTGCATTCATTTCCCTCTTTCATTCAGCTTGCTTTACAGATAGTTGGTTAAGTTAATGTATTTGCACTTGGTTCATACATTAATCTCTGCAAACTATATGACATTTTCCATACTGCACACCTTGTCATAAAGTACTACTTACTTCATAGTATGTATAACTCAGTATTTCCAACCACTCTAAATAAAGGTAAAGCAACGCCTCAGCTATTGGTGAGTCACAAAATAACATTGACAGAAGGAAGCCATACACAAATAGAGAAATAATGAAGATTTCTTTTCAATCTAATGGGCATTAGGGAAAATATTTTGAAGTTCAGCAAGTACTTCAAATTTTAATATGTAAGTTTACTAACACAACTCCTAGAGCTGTCCATGAATTCTAAGAAGGATGAGAAAATGTCACTGAGCTATGAGATAAGGAGTCAATTAATCTTCTCTGTCTTATTGCTTCCTTTGCTCCGTTTTCTTTTATTAACACAAGAACAACAGGTTTCTTTAGGTCTTGAAGTATTCTCATTTATCTCCCTTTGCTGAAGTTCAGTTCTGTAGTGAAAAACTGACTAGCTGGGGGTTCATGCGGTGTCTGTCATTCCTTGCTGCAATATGAAACAAACTGAGGAGCTCTTAATATATGCAGTGAGGAAGGTTGGATAGACCTCCTCTGCTCTTCAATTAGGAGGCAAAGTGCACCACTCCCTGGATAAAAATTACCCCAGGGTCACTGAATTTCCCTCTGGAATTGTGGGATCTCACGGTTTGTCCTCTTCAGGAAGATAAATTTTCTAGAATCAGACCATGTTCCAGTGGGAAAAATAAATAAATCAACAAAACCCATTTTATGACCATTTTAAAGTCCTTTCTTCATCAAGCAAACAGAAAATTGTATTCATCCTGACAGTCTTTTATCCAGGCACACAGTGGCAAAAGGCAAAAGTTGCAAGCAAAGCCATGAAGCCTTCAGGACATCAAAAAAAGCAGCAATAAGATCTGAAATATCCCTAATGTTCAAATAACTACTCCCCTGTCTGATTTCCTGTGTGTTATGCTTACACCACTGTCTGAAGATTGCTGTTTCTGTTTCCCGCTTTGTTGAATTCCCGCAAAAATGTTGTTGAATGAACATAGGTCTCGTAGAAATCTGTATTTGTGAGCCCAGAGATGATCAGGTAGTTGCAAAGCAAGTTGTAAGTGTTTGCTAGGAGGGGTGCTTAAAGCTCTAATTGTGGAATTAGTGTGACTAACAAAAACCCATTCAACACATCAGGTAGCAAAAGAATGTCATGTGAGATCTGCAATTTTGGGTGCGATTTTGTTGATGTTCACACCCACAGTGTATTTTGAAGTCTTGTTTTTTAATACCAGGAATACATCCAGATACAAGGCAGGTGTATTAAGACTAATGTAGTATAGGTCAGTATTAGTAAGCTTAATACTTGTGAAAAGTGTAGTCCATAAAATAAATACAGGTCAGTCCCACCTGAGAGCAGAAGACTTCTTGCAAAGTTGGAGGATCCTACGTACCTGCTCTGACTTCCTAAATGTCTGTTCTGTATTTTCCTGCATTCTCTGTGGTACATTGATCTGATATGCTGACAAGGTGTGGGAAAAATTTGGCATGCCCTTGCTTCTCACCGTATTGATGCAGTGCCTTTTCTTGTGCTTGCTTTCCTGAAGGAGTGGCTGTCCTCAGTCAAGATCTATTTCCTCCTTTTCTTAGTTCAGCTTTGGAATACAATTGAAACTTTGTTTTATTCTGTGGATTGTCCGACATAAATTTCTTTCTATCTCAGAAGTCAATTACACCAGTTAATCATAAAGAATCTGGCAACATTATGTGATGCATGTGTGGGGCGATATATAAATATCAAATCTTGTTGCTGCAGTGTAGAAGGGAAATGCTGCTTGTGAAATATGTTTTAGGAACTGAAGACACCAGAGTATTTCTAGGCTGGAGTTTACTAGCAACTTCAGTGGCCCTTATCCCTGAAAGTCAGGTGACACATATACTTAAATCAGAGTCGTGACATTTGCAATTATTTTCAAGCAAATACATGTGCCTTCAGGGATAGCACTCAGAGAAAACAAGAACTTAGACAATAGTTTTTTCTTTCTCTCTGTCTTTCAGATGTTTGGAAGAGGAAAAATCTTCTCTTGCAAAGACACCGACAAGCCATTCATAAACTAAACAAACAGATTCATGCTTTTATAATATCAGGGGGGGAAATATATTAATTCCTTGTTACTGTCCAAGATGTTATTTGTTAAGGAGGCTCACATTTTAAAGGGCCAGAATAGCAGGCTGAACTTGAAGCTGGGCTGCATTTCTGTTATGTTGATAATGCCAAAGTCCCCTTCCCCTTCTTCTTAACAGCAGTCTGGTGAAATCCCAGAAAGGCTGATTATTGGCAAATTCCTCCTTATGTGAATTTCCTTTTACTGTATATTACTGAATTTCATCTAATTCACGTTGCTTCTATTTTCAAAGGAAACCACTGTCCCCTGAGTGGTGTTCTGGCCCTTTTCTTTGTTTAAAGCACTTTCCAGCATTGCCACCAATAAATTTTATTATCAAACACATTCTTTTGTATAACAGTATAACAGATATTAATTAAAGAATAATTTAAATCATCATGCAGTGGGCAAGGAGTCCGGCAGGGAGATCAAAAACACTCTTTATAGCCCACAAAGTAAACCCAATATTTTTTTTCAGTAGCAACAATGATGCTGAGCATGAGGGCAAAAGCGTGATTGCTCATGGAACTGAGGATCTCAAAATAATGACTTCTGGGGAAGAAACAAACCCCCAGTGACCTCAACAAAGTGAACCAGATACATTTAATCCCACAACAGAAAGAAACCAAACAGATTGAGTCACAAACTGAATAGTAAGGATTTTTAATAAATTTTCAATTTGGAAAATATTACATGACTGGGAACAGAAAAATAATACCTTTATGGAAGGGGTAAAAATTACTGCATGTTACTGGTGCTTCACTACTCTGACCTCAATAATGCACTAGAGCAGATTTTTGAAGTAAGAAAAAGGAGGGAAAACGAGGTCTGCATTTTCTTATTTTGAATTTATTTCCAAAATAATAGATTAATATGACTAGACAAAACATCTGTCATAGAACAGCATGGAAAATCTTGAAATATACCTTGAGCATCTTGCAGGAGCTCTCTTCTACTGTTGCAGATGTCCAGACGACCCAAAACAAGTCATAAAGCATGAAAAGGAAGTTTCCCAAAGACAATGTGATCTGAAATGGTGTTTGCTACAAACCAGATTGTCCGGCGGTCACAGGGTAGTAGAGAAGAATAAATAAAAGAAGAGCCATTGTCTCCACTAGCTCTTTTCTAGCCTGTGTCACTTCCTATGAAAACAAACTGGTTTTAGCTGCGGGGCAGGCTAGACAATTGCATTTCCATGGTCCTGCCTGAAGTGATTTTATAATCCACTCGTGCAGAAGTGAATGGGGAATCTCATCCTCTGCCTCTAAAAGAGCTTATATTACACAATACATCCTTTCTATGATGTACTTCATGAAAGCAGGATTGTTCATTCAACATCTATATGTGATGTTCACACTTTGTCATGTGCTGTTCCTGTGGAAGAGAAAATATACGAGGTACTATGGATTTTGTTGTTTGTTACCATCAAACCTTGACCAAGTTAAATATTAGGGTAGGAGAGTGAAGATACTGTGAACTAGTGATGATGAGCATTAAATATCACAATCTCTGTAACTTTGTAACCCTCAATCAGCACTCTACAGTGTCTGCCTTTACTATCTGTACCTACTGTATTTCTCTTCAGCATCTTTCTCTTGCTGAAATACTCCTAGCTGCTCAGTGGAAATAAATCTGCACACCAAAGACACCTTGCTGGACATCCCAGGGACTTAAGGCCTTGACTACAAATATGACACTCTTAATGTCTTTTAAAAAAGATTGTCAGAAGATGCTCCAGAAGATCATCATGCCAATAATATGAAGTGCCAAAAGCACTTTATTTTCATAGCAACTGGCAGACGTTTGGGTTTTTAGCACTTGTTTGAGATTAGCAAATTAATATTTTACTTACGTGTGAGTGGAGACAACGAACAAAAGCCAGCAAGAATTTTTTTAAGGATCTTTTTAATGTCCTTCCTTCTAAATTACAAATGTTCAGCTTAGTTATGTCTCTGCACTTCACAGACAATAATTTTTACAAATGAGACTTATCATTATTTTACTAGTTGTGTTTGATTTTGTTTCTGTCAGTTTCAAACTCAGGTTTAAAATAAAAACAGAAAGATGAAGGTAAGATAAACCCCTGAGGCATACAGGGTGGTGCATTTCTTTCCCTTGTAGGCAGCTGGGCCAAGTGTTCCTGATGAAATTCATCTGGATTGTTAATCTCCAGCAAAATGGGCTGTAAAGCAAAGAGCGCAGAGAATCACACAAAGTAGTACAATTCTGATGCACTATTGACATGTGGTGGGCAAGTGGGGAGTTTGCAGAGGCTGAATAGGGAGAAATAGCAGGAAAACAGCCCTGGGTATGGGAACCATCATAGCATTTCTGAGGCAGGGAAGATAGGAAGTTGTAAGAAGCTTCACCAGTGACAGAGAGAGGCTGCTTTTGGGGAGGGTAATATGACTGAAAGGTTAGTAAGTGTGTCAGTCTGCCCTGGGGAGATAGTGGCACGAGTGGCAGGTCTGGCTCCTGTGCAGGGATTGAAATGGGATCTTTACAGTTCCAGCTGAATCACTTAAGGATGACACATTTCAAAAAAATTCATTACTGTGGCCCTTTCTTCTTCTCTTTTTAAAAAATACTGATGGTAGAAATAATGATCATAACATATGAGCTGTTATGCATCTGAAAAATAATTGTATGGCACTTAAGTTTCCTCCCTAAATACATTTCTGAAGGCCTCCGTCTTGGGTCTTGGATGCAGGGAGAGGTAAGAACTAAGATACCAAACTCCAATTAGCAGTTGTTGGCCAGTTTCCATTCCATTTTTTACCATGTAAGCTATGCCTCCTGTGAATCAACAAAGAAGATATGGAATTGTAGGGCTCTTGATCTCCATCCTGGAAATGTACACCTAAAAAGGGCTTTAGAAATCAAGAAACCAAAAAAAAACCAAAAAAAACACAAACAAACAAACAAACAAACAAAAAAAAAAAAACCCAAACCAAAAACCCTCCAATAAAGCCAACTCATTTCTCTCCTATTGCTGTATATGAGGTTTTGATGGTTTTTTTTTTTACAGTTGCCTTACCAGCAACATGATCTAAATACTCGTTTAATTCCTTTTTTTTTTTTTTT
>VWZG01006178.1:538039-592201 GCA_013396735.1 Grallaria varia | reverse complement strand
TTTTTTTTTTTTTTTTGCTGGTCCGTGTGAGCATGTGTCACTCATAAAAATCAGCCTATACCAACCCGATAGAATGTACTTGTCTCCCAAGCATGAATCTAAGCAGGGGGTTGAGCGTGGTTTACTTGGAGTGCTTGCTCACACACTTTGGCATTTGGGGGTTTTTTTCATTTTAATTTACATTTGTGTCTGATAGAATATGGAAAAGGAAACAAAGACAGCATGGCATTGCTTGTTAGATGAAATAACCTGTGTTTTCCTTCTTGCTCTATAAGAAGGCAAGATTCAGAGTTGAATGCACTCTTTAAAGAGAGTCAGAATAACCAGGCAGAGGCTGATAACATGCCTGGGACTAAAACGCTAAAAAAAAAAACAGAAGAAAAAAAGGACAATTCATTTTGTGTTGGTGAAATGGAAATCAGATGAGCCATGACAGAGGCACAGAGAGGAATTTTTCTGTCAGGGCACGGAGACCACTGAAAGCAGAGGAAAAACCGTGGAAAACTGTGGCTTGGGAACCGAGCTGGTGGATCTGCAATAGTACACCAAAAGCAGGACAGATATGAAAGACAGCAGGCCCAGAGACCTGAAACGCTCAGCAGCACTGCCTTTGTACTGTAAGTACTGTGCTACTCAGTCTGCCTCTGAAGGGCCCTCCTGTCAGGCTGAACAGAGGAGACAGCCAGAGGTGCATGAATCCTTGGCTGCTCTGCTGCAGTGATCACTCAAGAGTTCAGCCACATCACACTGACTCTGAGGAGTTTTGTGCTAAGAGCCCTCCACAGCCACTGAACCTGGGAACTCACTTTTGCATGTGCCTGAAACTTTTCCTGCTAAGGAAGTTTCCTTCCATTTCTTTATACACGTTTAGGGAAGTTTATATTTAGGCTAGAGATGTTTTTGAAAGAGAGAGTTCATGGCTCATGGCTTGCTTGTTTAAATACTAAAGCTTTCTTCTGAGAGGAAGAAACCTTCACAGTTCCAGATTTCTCTGTGTGTGTGTGATGGGTAGATGTTTTTATTATCCTAAGTGCTCCTCTAAGGCAGGTGTATTTCGGTTTATGGAAAGAAACTAAATAGCCATATCTTTTTACAATACCAGCTACACTATTTCAGCAAAACTGAAACTCTATCTGTGCTTAGGATGCATGCAAATAATACAAAAGTGGTAAGAAGAAATGAAGAAAAATTATTTTTCCTATACCTTACTCTCTATTTTAACATAAAACATAATCAGTGCTACCATGTACAAGTATAATATTCCCTGGGTAAAGCACCACTCCACCACACCTATCTATTTATTGCTCAGTAAATGAATACGGGTTGGGTAAGTGCCGCAGAAGAGATGCTCAGGAGTGGTGCAACATTGCCACCGTGTGCTCTGCACCGAGAACTGGTTTTATGGTGTCAATACAGTTACCCCCCTTTTCGTTCTATTTTAGAGAAATAGAAGAATATTAAGAGCAAGTAAATTTTCCTCGACACTTTTTTTTTTTTTAATTGTGGATTTAGGTACTGGGAAACAATGTCTGGAGCAGTGCCCATCAGCCATTTTCCTCTTAAGAGAGTCAGCCAGCAAGCAGCACACTTGGGAGTCTTCTGTTGGTCTGTTGTGGGGCATAGGAATTGAGTTAGGAATTAATGATCCCAGGGCTAAGTGGAAAATTCAAGCACTGAAATATATTGGGGTGGGGGGTTTTCCTAAAAATACCATATTTCTTTAATATTTTTGCTAAAACTGTCAAACAGCCTCTTTCCTAGAGTAATCAAATGGAAATCACACTCTAGTCACAGTGGGAATAATTAGCCATACTTGATTGCCTTTAAGGATCAGTGACATTTTCAATCACCTTTGACACAATCTTTCATCTTTTTCAGAGGGATTAGGTCTTGGCTAAGTGTGATGATGATCTCAGCACTAAGAGAGTTCTCAAACAATCTATCTTTGCCTTTCAACAAGGCAAGAATGTATTTTTTTCCTCTTGATGAAGAAGGCTGAACATTAAATATGGAACCTTAACACAAACAAAATACAACAGTGTGAAGGCATACTATATTTTTGGTATTTTTCACTTGGGAGAACTAAAAAAGTACATAAATGTATGGTACCTGTGATGATAGGAAAGACAAATTTAAATAACAAAAAAAGGAACAAGTTGGGGTTTTTTTCATAATCTTTATTAGTGGGAAGGTGGAGGGCTACACTGGGCCATTCATGCCACAGATGCAAAAAGCAAGTATGTTTGTACCAGCAGTGTGGAAACACTTACTGACTGCACACAGTCAAGTCTGATCATCATGGTCAAGGTCACTGAAGCTGCAGACCCCAGCTGGTCCAAAAGACTGGCAGCAACCAGGTGAATTCTGCGAGGGGCAGGTACTCTGTTGGCACTTTCACCCTCCTGACACCCTCAGTGAGCCACAAGCAGATTGAAACTTATCCTCAAGGAAGTCAATCTTTACTGAATTAACTGGCACAAATTGCACTTCTCTACCTAATGGCAGGCAATGTCATGCAGCCGTTCTGGTTCCTGGCTCTGCCATTCTGGTCAATATAAATATTTTTATTGGTATGCAAGCCTAGAGAGCACATCTGACAGCACTTCTTGCATAATGATGTTTTCCAGCCCAATTCTGTTGGAATTCAAAATGTTAATTATGAAACCTAAGACCTCTAATGAAATTAAATCTCTAAATAAGGCAGAACACACTAGCTCAGGAATTACCAGTCCTGTGGTACAGTGCTCACAGCCATGACTTTGCACCTCTGAAATTCATTTCTAGTACAGATTCGCCTTCATGCTCCTGCTAGAAAACTTCCTCTACCATGTCAAGTCTTTTCATAACCATAGTTACTGGCTTCCTTTTGTAAACAAATCCCTCAACAGCTGGCCCTTCTCTAAGACATCAGAAAGAACAGAGAGCATGCAATGACTACTGTTCCTCATTTGTACACGCTGGGGTTTTTTTCATTGTATATGGCCTTGAGATGGTAGAAAAATCTGTGATAATATTTTATCCGAGTATAGACAGCTATGAGTGAATTCATAGAGATTCTCTGGTGGTAGAATCTTTCCTTGATTACTGAGTTCTTGGATATTTGATTCTATAGCTCACTGGAAAAGAGCTAGCACACCTCAGTATGAAAAACATGGTGCAGTCAAATACGTTCCCAGCACACAAAGTCCATCAGGGAAAGTGACATGACTCAGATTCTCAATATCATTTTCTTTCAACAATATAATGTAGCATCATTATAAAAAACACACATTTTTTGTTAAAAAAATTGAATGTGTTGTTTCTTGTCATATTTAAAACATTTGAATCAAAACTGTCATTTAAAAATCCTATTCTCAGCAAACACAACAAATGTAATTGTTTCCAGCTTAAGGTAAAAATTGGTTTAAGAGGCAGTTAGTGCAGCAAATACAGACGATGCTACTACAAATTTGCTAATGATAGTTCATAGCTGCACATGAGTTTGAGGATCATGTCAGTTCATGGCTAACAAGAGAATCACTGCCACTCCTCATTTCAAAAGAAAACACATCTGAAGCCAGAATAGTCCCAAAGTAGGGGCTGTCTCAGGGTTTGAGTTCAGTCCCCAGTGGGGGTACAGCCTTAGAAATTTAACTCAGATATTTCCAAATTTTTGACCACAAGATATATTTCAGACTCTTCATTGAAATGGGCTTTTTGTTTACTCCATTCAGCCTATTTTCTCTGTAAAAGGCCCTAATAACTTTTATGTCACATGCTCTGCAATGAATGGATAATTGCATCAACCCAGCAAGAGCATGACTCACTAAATGAGCAATATCCATTTTCAACAGGGCAAAAATATTGGTGTAGGCCCACTCGATTGTTCCATGATTCAATTTAGCACTGCTATAGCATGTATTAAATTAATTACAAGACTTTCCTTCTCGTCAAAGGTATAATCAAGGCAATTTGCTTCCAGACATAATCAGAAAGCTATGCAATGAGAGATTTGCAATATGAGCTATTTTTTACGTGTAAAGTTAATTGATTTTCTATAATTTTTCCCTCTGGGATTCAAATGAAGCTTTACAAAAGTTGTTGCTCTGTTATGTGTAATTCAACCACTTGAACTTTTAGAGCTTACTTGAAACTCGGCCAGCAAGGTACTTCTTTTCTCCCCTTCTTCTGAGAGATTGTATCAACAATCCTTTAAAAAAAAATTTTATCTGGAGGTCACAGAAAACTCCAGAGTACTTAAAACAATTAACATTTGTAACAGAGAAACTTTACTGTGAGGCAGCATGTTTCCTTTCACTGAATACATGAGTAAACATCTTTTTGAATGTTAGTAAGATGGAGGCAGTTTGAGGAAATACATATTTTTATTTATTTCCTCAGTGCTTGGCACCAAAGGAAAAAATCCACCTGGAAAAGAAAGTTTAGGAAAGGTGAACTGAAAAGCAAAATTGGACACTCAGTTATACCAACAAGTGGTAATCAGCCTAGGTGTTGGTATTCTTCCCTAGCCATTCCTTTGCGGAGGACAGGATGAGGCAGGATTACATGGAGGCATGTTTTGCAACAGAAAATTAATAAAAATTCCATACTCCTCTGGGGCGTCCCTTGGTAAGCTCCAGCTCCCTGGAAGTGTCCCAGAGAACTGGCAGCATTATACGAGTCCAGCTACAACAGACGGTGAGCGTCCGTGTGTTTGCTGCATTGATTCTGATGTGGGATGGGCGTATCAAGAGGAATTTATAGTGAGCAAAAGACAGACTAGTTTGAAGTGAACTGAACTGAGTTCTGCTCTGAATTATTTCAACCAGCAGCACCTCCCTGATGTGGGTAGTACAAGTACTTCATAAAAATACCAGCTTAATTCACTATCCATCTATTCAGATTGACAGATGGCCAGACAAAGGGTTCAACGGCCTCTTTGACTCTCAGTATGGAGAAGTTTCCCTTTTCCTGCTGAAAAATGTATCTCTCTGTATATTACCCTGTATTATACTGATTGCTGTACAGTAGCAGTTGAGGCCAATAAAGGCAAGGAGAGAAAACAGTAAAGAAGCATGCCCTGAAAATACAAATTTGACAGTGCTTTTGGATTCTGGAAAAATAAATTAGCTTCACTTATTCCAAAGCAAGATCAAATGTGATGTCGTTTACTTCGGCAAAGAGATCAAGGCTGAGCCATGCAGTCATGAGACAAAGATCTACATACAGACACAGGTTTCACAGGTTTTCTCAAAGCCCTGATGTGGTTGTGATCCAACATTCCACTTCAAAATTCTAAGTTAAATTGCCTTCGTAAGAGCTGGGTGGGGGAGGGAAGCCAGCTCTCCTGTCTTACTGTGCAATTGTAATACAATGAGACTGTTCAAAAAAAGCAGAATATCAAAATAATATGTAATTTCTCATTTTTGCAAATTCTGGCAGTGATGCTTCACAAATAGGCTGCCAGCCTGTGTACAAATCAGCAGTTAGTAGAGATGCTCTGGAACTAAAACTATCAGACTGAACCTGCAACATTATTAACCATCCTTTCTTCCAGTATAAGAATTGGAACTTATGACAATAACAATCTTAACAAGTAAAATTCTTCAAACCTCAACCATTCATTCTCATGTACCTTAATGAAGTCCAGCTCCTGGCTGATGCACTGTTCTGTTCCTGTAGCATATTCTCCAGTATTTTTTTTCAGATTTCTTTTAACTGGCCTTAGCAAATCAGCTCCACCAACTTGCCTTTGTGGTACTTGGAGAATCTAATGCATCTGAATTTCAGCAAGTTGTTTTTTGTAAATTTAACATTACTTAATTTTATTTAAATCTTAATTTCATCACTTCGATTCAGAGCACTCCAAGTCATGTTTTTCTAGTATCATCTTTGAAGGATGACTTTGATCTGTTTATTCTGGGGCAGCAAGTCAAAAGTATCAAAAGAATGCACATTTCAAAAATTATGTTTTGGGGAGTATAGGATTACAAGCAGTACCAGATAAACACTCATTTGAACATTTGTGATCTGAGTCTAATCCTGTCAATTAGTAAATGAAATAATTTGCAAGCACCTTGTGAAACACACCCTCTAATGAACACTAACCAGTACCCTTGAAATAGTAGCCAATTGAATTTGATTAGGTTGTTTGCCAGCACATTCATATATGTGGCTTTGGGGGCACAGTGGGGAGGGATGTTGCTCAGCTAGCTCTTTGGACAACCAGGATTCTCATAACAACACTGCAAAAGAATCAAAAGCAAGATATGGAGCAACACATTTGGAGCACAAGCAATGTTTGGCTGCTCAGCCAACCTCTTTTCCCACTAGCTCTCTTCTTCCTGCTCTCAGCAGAAAGATATCCACGGGGCCATTGTTTTTGTGTGCAGCTGACATTACTAATGTTCATGAATGGCAAATAAATCTGTGGAATTCGGAAAATGTGTCACAACCTGAAAGAAAGAGCCTTAAATGGATCACAATTTTGTTGTGGGAAATGCTGTTCAGCTAATGCAAGCTGTCAATATTTTTGACAGTCTGGATTTTGAAATATGTTAACAGAATTCTTGGTGGGCAGAGGAGCTGAAGTGTAAGCAGCTGATTTAAACAAAGGCTATTTGGAATTAAATTTTCATTCAATAAGTAGGCTGACCATTTTTTGTATTTTCCGATTGTTTGTTTTTGACAGCTTTGCAAATGCTAAGCTTGCACGTGAAATGTTAACTGTGCTTTGATGTTTCCTGGCCCAAACAACAGCCTTCCATATCTTTTACTTTTAAAATGTTATCCAGCAGGAAAGTAGCTCATCAGATTAATGTAGTGTCTTGTGAAGTTCTAGCAAGCTAGTTGCAAAAGAGATGTAGGAAAGAAAAACATTAAAAAAAGGAAAAGAGGATGAAAAATGCATTTCAACATTTCTCTCTCAAAGAATAAATGTGCAATATGCAGCAAATCTAAATGGCAGAATCAACACTTCTAAGTGACTAGTAGAATTTGTCCTCTTGCTAAGTTATTCTGAGGAGCATAAGCAACATAATAAATGACACTTGTGTCTTTCTAAGAATTACGCAGATTATATTGCATTTTACAAGCTTTTATACATATGGACAGAAAAACAGATGGATTCAAGAAAACTTATCAAACTTAGGGCTTACTTGCTGCAAGTACACACCTGCTCTCCAGAAACTGCCACCAGAATCCTCAACCACAACAGCCACATAAGAAGAAACTCTGTTGTAACATATGATAGAATGAGGCCAAAGCCTTAGTTTCAGTGTTAGCACTGTCACAAAATATACTGAAGAATCTCACACAAATTTGAATTTGATTTTAATGGCTCAAGAGATAACTGTGTTGTAAATCCACATGAACTACAAAATGATTACTCTAATTTTTCAGCTGGGCGTTCAATGGCTCTCTAGAATTACATGAAGTCAACAGAATACTTTAGTATGGCTCACTCCATAGAAAAATAAAATTTTCCACTTAATTGTACTATCCTTTAATCCATTATCTTCCTATAAACTGCAGCTATTCCAATTGTCACATTCCATTGGTTCTTTTTATACAGGCAGGTCCCTGACTGTTTTGGGTTTTTCAGTCCAGATTGGTACTACATGGTTGCTAGAGAAATATTTGATTAGAGATTTTTAAAGTAAAGTATCTACTTCCCTGAATTTTGGGAATATTCAGATCAAAGAGGGCTTTGAATACATATGGAGAGAGTTTGCCCAACCTGAAATTCAGTGCAAAGTTGGATTTAGGGATTTTGTTCGGATCTATCTTTGCTTATTATTTTGAAACATTTATGCAGAGAAATGCACTGAACCAGGCACCACAGAGTATATAAAATTATAGATCATTAATCAGGGAAATTTTACTATCTGTCCTTTTTGGAAGTGCTGTAAATGAGACAAATATTTCTGCATTTTCATAAGGCATTAAAATTGATTTCCATTTTAACTGTGAGGCACTGAAATTGCAAATAAAGCAGCTTGTATATAAAAATTACAATAGCTTTTAACACTTGCTTTTCTTCTTGCAAACTTGTCATAGACAAGCACTAAAACCATCTCCAGTCTAACCTGTTGTATTTCACAGCTCATACATCTGCAATGTTGGCTTACACTATCTTGCCAGCAAAACACGAGGTGTCACCTCCAACAGCCAGCATTCACAAATTTACCAAACTCATCATTTTTTGAGATGTTTGACATCTTAACACCATTACAGGGAAAACTGCCTGCCTTGTTTTCCCAAGAGATGGGCAGACACTCAGCACCTGGGAGAACTGCATGTGCCCCTGACAAGCAAAGGCAGCTGCCTCTCCGTGAGTAGCCCGGGACGCCCACCTGTGCTGACACCTGGCCACAAGAAAGCGCTCCATGGTGGGAATCCCTCGGCTGTCACGGGCGCCTGAGGCCAGCAGGAACCCTTGCCAGGGGTTTCCTCACTGTACTGGGTGGCTGAACTGCAGCCCATGAAGGAAAGTGGTGAGCACAGTACCCGAAAATGAGTGGGATCTAACGAATCTCTGCCCCAACCCTTGTCAGTCACCACTTTCCCAGCGCACATCTTCAGGAGAATCACATTCACAATGGTTTTAAGACAAATCTCTGCTGAACAGAGGGGAACAGCCACACTCAGTTAAACTATTCAGCAGGCTGGAGTACACCTGGAGCCCCAGCACAAGACTGCTGGTTCAGCTTCTTTGGTCAGGGTAACTGAATCACCTCAGTCTCTTTGCAGGGCTCTGAAAATTCATACCCTGCTCGGACCAGGCGACTGCTTAGACTCACAAGTAAACCTGAAGGTAGAGGACAACAGGCTACAAATCAGCCTGCTATCCAAGCAAACACTTTTATACCAAGTATCTGTTTGCCCACACTATGATGTACATGAAGTTGCTGAGCAACTAGGACTTTTGTCCTATTCTGCATTAAGGGTTGCATCACTGACAGTCCACCTTTGCAAGAAAGTGTTTGTTTTTTTTAAAAAGGGTATCAGATGTTTTTTAAACAATTCCAAGATAAAGCAAAATCCACCTCCAATCCTTGGCAAGATGCAGACGGAAAAAACAACACTTTAAAGGAGTTCATAATCTTTAGTAGTTATGTATGTAATGAAGTTTCATGATTTTAACAGGACGTAAAAATGTCTGTGATATTTTTCTTAAAGCAAAAAGCAATGTTCTAAGCACATATTAATAGAGAAACTCCAAAATGACCTGTGTAAAATTAGTATGTGAACAGTTACAAGATATGTTTTTCACATTTCATTTGCATTGGCTCTTCATTTAAATCTTTTCCCATAATGATAATGGGCTATATACATAACTATATATTCAGTGAAGTTAAATCAGGAATTGATTTGGCTCCATGTTCTTTCAGCTAAGACTGTAAATACCAGGCTCCTGTCTGCTCTGTATGAATGCAAATGGCCTCAGTGCATTTCTGCCAGTTCATAGCAGCAGAAAATGAAGGCCAGAGGATCAAAGGGTCTTTTCCATAAGAGTAGGGATTTGTTTCCATGCCATCTTCTTCAAAAGGTTGTGAATTATCAGGTGAGTACTCTCTATACTAAATTATTTTCTTTCAGTGGCACTGTGTGTATGCAAGTGTATACAAGGATACCTTTGTTCATTAATAGAAATATATTTAGAACTATAACAATGTCTGAGTTAGATTTGCCTGCATCTCTTCATTTCTCCAATTTTCATCTTTTTCTTTCACAGCCATTATCTCAGCAAATAATTACCAGTCCTTTTACACCCACAAGGAGTAACTCTGTGCATTAACAATATCCAAGCTTTCACCAGGACCTGCCAAGGAAACAGCCCTTCAGATTTTCTGTCCCAGTGGAATGACTATTTTACTTCCTATAGAACTCAAAGTGTTCCTCTGGATAACTGAGGATCCATCAAGACTGTGGAGAGAAACAGTCAAAATCCTTCTGGTAACACCAAAATAAGCAACACATTTAATACAAAAAACCCCTAATTTTTTGGTAGATAACATCTACCATAACCAGTCCGATAAGGTCACTGACTGATATGGATGCACATCTCTACTGCACTTTAGACATCAGTGAAGTCACGAATACAAGGGGATTAGAAATATACATCACACAGCCTTCACTTCCAATGCATTCACCAAACATCACAGATTTTGCAGTGCAAAATCCCCATCAGTGTGGTAGGGAGAAAATTGTTCCTTACAGCAGCAGCCATTAAATTGATTCCAAGCATCACTCCAAGTTTCCTGTTCGATGTGAGAGTTTTGCCTTTAATTCTTCCAGAAAACAGGAAAAATGTTTAGAAAAGACCATAAATAAAAAAGACAAATGTCCCTGCTGAAAATATTAAATATTAAAGAGAATACAAGCTATGGGAGGAAAAGATAATTATTATTAAGACTTCAAATCACCTCACGAACACTGAAACAATTCCAGGTAACTAACTCCATGTGCAAGTATAAAATTTAACATGCACATAAAGTATGTTCTTAAAAATGACAACCTGGTAATGGAGAAGAGGAAAATATGCCTCCTTTGTGAAGGATAATCAAATGCAAGGTAGAATCCAAAAACAACCACAGGGGCAGGCCAATAAAAGGTCATGTTCAGAAAATGTAGCCTAAATTGCTGAATCTTCACTGTGATATTCATGTCTGTTAACAAAGAACAAAAATCTAACTCATAAATGGTGTAAATGTAAGTGAATTATTCCCATTTCTCTGTGTAAGATGAATGTCACTAAAGAGTTCCAATTTTGTTGGGTATTCTACAGCAAAGTACTTCTTTATATCAAACGAAATCATGTAATGACTATACTGAATGACACTTATGGAGCATAATAGGTACTCTGAACATTTGGTAAGAATCATCTGCCTGTAGGAGAAGGAACTGAATGGCTGGATGTATCCCTAATGTACAGGGGAAAATTGATAATGAGATGAATAGAAAATGCACTTAAGAGATTCCAGAGCTGATCTGGCCTGAAGAATATTATGAACCCCTAGACAAGTTTTCTCATTGACTCTCCTGGCGACAGGATTCCCACAGGATTGATCTATAGTTTGTGTGTCTCACACCTTTCAAAAAAATACCCCCACACAAGAAGCACCTAATTCATCATACCACAAAACCACAAAAGTTCACTTCTATGGCTGATTCTTTGTCTGCAGGATAGCAAATTCTGTACACAGAGGTCTCTCAGACTGAAGGTTCCTTACATTATCTTTGCTGTACAAACGAGGTTGTCTCCCTTATTTTTCCATTATGGCTTTCAAAGGCAGACCTTGCTACCATTATACAGCAATTCTAAATTTCTTTCTCCCAGATTTGATCATGGAGCATTTCCAGAACTTACTTCTTATCCTTGCCGTTTATATACCTCATCTGTGTCTTTCAGAAGATTAATTAATAATTAGATCTGTTCAGAAAATTTTAACTGAACGTTTCACTGGAAAATTCCAGTTAGATCTAAAGCACGTAATTTGAAATATCTTGTGTTCAACAAAATACTTCATTGAATTCTAAGAAATTCACATAAAACAAAACAAAAAAAAAGATGTTTCAAAAAACCCAGCAAAATATGTTAGCCAGCCAATTACGTTTTAAAAACCATTTAACTGCAGCACAGGGGTATTTTTGAGAGTAGATGTTAAAAAAAAAATTCTCATTACCTTCTACCAGCAAGGTACTGTACGAACCAGTTTTTCTATACAACATACTTGTAATTCTATATCAGTCTCCTTAAATATCTTCTGTGAGTGTTTTCTTATCTGTTGTGGGGTTTTTTTGTTAATCTCACTCTTAAATTGTATCTCTGTAAGAGAGGCAAATATACTTCAAAAGAAATGATACTCAGATTTCAGTGGAGCATGATTATGGTCTAAAAAATTACTCATTCAGACAATCCCTGTTGGAATGCCAAAACACCTTTCTTTGCTTTTATAAATTGATGTCAATGAAGCAGCCAACCAGCGAGATATTTCAGCCACAGCCTCTGAACAACGTATGTTTGGTGTCTTGTCTGTCTGCTCAGGCACTCTTCCCACATTTATCATGATAATCACCCACTTCAGAAATAATGGAAATAGGCCAAGGACAAAATTTTGTTCAGTAAACATTAGTGAATGCAGTTATACCAGAAGATGACCAATAACACAAAACAGTGTTGTGATGTTAAACCTTAATAGCAAAGCTTCTACAGTCAGCTGAAAAAAACCAAGAATTCTAAACTTTTCATAGAAAGAGTACATACTGCCTTGCATCAGAGATGGACACTCTTCTCTCCCACCCATATAGCTGACCTTCACTCAACTCCTGCTAGCTGTCTTTGAATGATGCAGAGTATAAGCTATAAGCTGGCATTTAAAATCATCACTTGTGAAAAACAGTAAAATCTTACAGCCTTTCAATGCCAATTCTTTTAATTGATCAGATGGCTATTTTTCCTCTCTGTGGAAGGGTTTTTTTTACCAGCTACTGTTTTAATTTTAGGAGTTCTACCATGTCAATTTTGATCAACGCAAACAGTTTATTGGAAACAGGAATATTATTTCTTCGCAGACAAAAAAAAAAAAATCCCAGATTTATCCACTCATGTAACTCTGTATATTTAAGGGAAAGAGTTCATAGATTGATTTGGCAGCTGCAAAAAAATCTCTTAATTGCTTTACTGAAAGAACTAGGTAAAAGGCAGCTTTAGGACCAGCTTTGCACTAGTCAGGAACTAAGTGAGTATCAGATATAAGCAAGAGTAACCATGGTTCTGTTCTGAAATCCATCAGCTTGTTTTGTTCGTAGGGACCAATCACTCCAGCATACCTATCCAGAGCCAATACAGGCTCCAAGGCACTTTGGTAGAATATACAAAAATTCTCAGGGATGTCATTTACTGGCCATGCAGATATGAACATTAAATAAGAGTACAATGAAGAGCTATATTTATGCCATACAAATGTAATTTCAACAGCCCTGCACAGAAGGCCTTTGACTCAGTCTTCAGCTCATGTTGAACCTGTTTTCTTTTCTTCAGCCAATTCTATAATGGCCTTCAGCTCAGCTTCAGAGAACTTTGGGGTCAGTGCCACATTGTCATAGTCAAATTCTTCATCAAGTGAGAATGGTTGAACATCATCCCCTAGTAGCTGTAATGAGGAAAAACAGATATATAAATAATATTGCTGCAAGTGGTAATAAGGGAGCTTAAAATATAAACTTCTAATTAATATTTAATTAAACTATTTTTCTGACTCTAACACTCTCAGCTGATTAAGCTCTTTTTAAGTAAAAGAATAAATTCAATTATTCAATTTGACCTAATTTAAGCCATTTAATGTGCCCCATTTGTACTGTACTGTATCTGAATGAATATCATTAACTAATTTTGCTCAAGGCAAGGAATCTAAAAACCTCCCTTGCACACATCTATTATATTCCTGACACTTGTAGCATCAAGGCTGTGGGGATATGGACAAGTTATGTGCAGCTGTGTTGAATTTCAAAGACAGATTCCATATGCTTAAAATTTGGGCTAGTATTACATAAAGCTTCAGCATACATGCATCTGATACTAATGTAAGATGATTTCCAAAACACAGTTTCAGCGAAGGGAAGACTCAGAATGAGCAAAATGACACATCATCAGTTTTCAAATTCAAATAATTTCTTTTCACCATCCCATAGATATGCAACTGGCTGGTTTGTATTTCTTGCATGCTGAACATAAGAACGTTACTGCATTTACCAATATGTGCTTTGTTGACATACTGTATAGCATTTTATTGCTTCTGGTTGAAATATCTTAGAATAAACACTCTGCCTATAAAGTAAAATAATGAAAACAAATAACTATGGCAGGCTCCATGCTGATAAGAAACTGCAGGGGTCCACAACACAAAACGTTTATGGTAAGCAGTTACATAAAATGAATTTTCTGGGCACACAGGAGACACATTCTCACTATTAAAACTGTATAGGAATGCTCTCTATCCTGTGAGAAGTTAACATAAAATGTCTAGAAATGTGTTTCAAAGATTTAAGTATTTCAGCACCAAATCAGCAACAGATTTAAACACATGCTCATTTTTTCAAGCTCCTGATGAATCCTTGGTGAAGCCAGTGGCTACTGATATTTGAAATAGAGAATACATGTATTTGTTTGCTGACAGGCAGGAAGAACACTCAGCATCTTATGGTGACAGCTCAGTTTTAGAAGGCACAGTATCCTGCACAATTTGATGTGACATTTTTTGTAAGAAGTGGCATTGACACAGCTAATAAGTCAGAGAAGTGGTAGCTGGATTCCTCTCTGGTAGCCAGGCACCTGAGACATGCCAGAGAGCACCTGGGCATTATCTACATCCTTTACTAATAAACTGTAATGCTGTCTGAATGACCAGGAAATAATTTTTCTGGGTTTCTATAATTTTATTAATCATCTGTATTGCTTACACTTATTTGCCAGAGCATATAAATCATCCTAGATGCACACCTATAGACCATGGGCATTTCTAACTGGAAAAACTTTGCAGATAGAGTTGACCTAGAAAACAGTATTCATTCTTCACACAAAGATTACCTTGTTTATGTAAATGCACTACCCAGGTAAACCATAATTAACTTTTATAAATAGCACATTTAAAAATGTTTACATGAGATAAAACTTGTGCACAAGCTTTCATCCCCATTAAAGGTAAGGTCAAGGCCTTGACTGCCACACCATATTCATGTCCATTTTCACATTTTCATCTTTTCCACAGACAGAAACTCCTAGAATTCTTTGTCAGAAAAGTCACCAGTAAGTGGGTAAAAACTGGTACCAGCAGCAAGGGTTCTACTACCTGTCTCTCATTTGCAGAAATCCGAAACACTTTTCTAAAATACACTGCAAGGCAGAAATATTTTTCAGTTAGCTTGGTTTTAACAATATTTGTTACCACACTGTGCTGGTTTTGGCTGGGGTAGAGTTAACTTTCTTCACAGTGGTTAGTACGGGGCTATGTTTTGGCTTTGTGCTGAACGCAGGGTTGATAATATAAAGATGCTTTTGTAATTTCTGAGCAGCACTTACACAGAGCCAAGGCCTTTTCTGATTCTTGTACTGCCACACTGGAGAGAAAGGTGGAGGTGCCTGGGAGATTGGGAGAAGATACAGCCGGGACAAGTGACCCAAACTGATCAAAGGGATATTCCAGACCATATGACATCATGCTCAGTATATAAAGTGGGGGGAAGAAGGGAGGACGTTTGAGGTGATGGCTTTTGTTTTCCCAAGTAACTGTTAAAGCCTGATGGGTCCCTGCTTTCATGGAGATGGCTGAACACCTTTCTGCCCATGGGAAGCAGTGAATTAATTCCTTGTTTTGCTTTGCTTGTGTGCACAGCTTTTGCTTTCCCTATTGATCTGTCTCCATCTCAACACATGAGTTCTCTACCCTTTACCCTTCTGATTCTCTCCCCAATCCTACAGGTGGGAGAATGGGTGGCTGCGTGGGGCTTGGTGTCTCCCTGGGGTTAAACCATGACACATATCTACAGGTAACTAAGCTAAGAATTGAAACGACCATAAGCCTTCACACAGATTCTACAAAAGCAAATCTATTTTCCTCTGCCAGCATAGTTATGGAAAGTACACACACATTCATTATGACCTTGTGTTGACCTTCATGTAATTCCAGGAACATTTTATGCAGATACAGCAAAATAGTGGGAAAACTTTTGTTTACAAAACTTGACACCAAAATGCTAACTGAAATTAGATGCCAAAATAGAACATACCCATCTTCACCCTGTGAACAATTTTTCTGTTACCCACTCATTGTACATTTGAAAAGTTTATCCACACTGCATATTTATCAGTATGCCTTATCTCTCAAATGAATGCTCAAAGCACTAGGGATTCCTTTTTCGCTTCTTCTCCCAAGAAGTCATTGACTTCAACCCTCCACACAGACAGCTAATCTAAAATCTTTGTACTACGAACTGCAATTTTGATCTATTTCAAAAAGGAAGACATTTTACAATAGAACACCAAATCCTCTCAGCTGATCAAGTTATTATCTTGTTATTTTTGCCTAAGGAGCTGAGAGAAATATGTGAAATTCAGGTGTCTAATTTAACTTCTAATTGAAATCTTTTTGAGGGCTCTCTGGGAATAGAATCCTGCTCTAATAGAAAATTGCCAGTTTGCTTAAGATTGCTTCTGTGATTTACTCTCTGAAGAAAAAATCACTTTCATTTACAGTTCCTGCATGTCCAAAGAAAAGGGGGGGGAAGAATGTAATATTCATATTAATAACCGAAATATTTACTAGAAGCTGCTTTAAAAAGTAATATTGTAAATAAAATACCTTAAAGTTGACATTTTCAAAAGTCTATTAATAATAGGCAACTCAGTTCTTTTATTAATCTGAGTGGAGTTACCATTACCCGAACAGCCTAACCTTTCTCTGTCCCTCTAAAACTTGTATTTCTGTGTAATTATGGTACTCTATGATTCACTTGGTCAAATTATGTAAAGCATGCGCATACACTCACCAATGATTTCATTGCATACTCAAGGGAAAACTCACTAGTTCACTTAAAATAAGTTTTAAAAAAAGGTAGGGGGAAAGCATGTAAGCTATGACCTCATATAAGCTTAATATATACTGGGTACTTGGGAGAAAAAAAGTTTGTCTTGAGCTTGGGACACTGGACTGGAAGTCAATAAATCTTGACCAAATTTCTCCTTCTGCTTCATCATTCTGGACAAGTCATTCAATCTCTGTGTCTTTACTGGCCTCTGAGAAGACATAACTCTTCCATCTTCTTTCACTTAGTCGATCCTGTCTTTAAGTTCTGTGTTCCTGTTGCATTTATGCACAGCATGTGGCAGAAACAAACCTTGGTTGAGGTCTATCAGTAAAATCTTAAATCAAAGGAACTCAATGGAAGTTGTATCTTAGGTGATAGAAGCTGCCATGTCACAGATAAAGCTAAAATGACAGGCACGGAAAATACTTTTTTGAATGCTCAAACTACAGATAAAAAAAAAAGGATAACAGAAGGGTAGAATTCTTTTTTCCTAATCCCAGCTGCATAAAAAATCAGGCCTCTAGATTAAGGTAGTCAATTAGCCAAAAATGCCTCAGCCAGAGCTTGTGGATGGAGATATATTACATCTTATGACAGATGCCTACAGCAAGTGGGATGAATCACTTTCTGGAGTTGCTTATCTCTGCCTCTTGATGAAGAACTAAATTAGGCTACATTTAAAGCTGAAGTTAGGTGAAATGAATCCCACTTTGAATGCAAGTTTATATTGAGTGGATGGAAAATATGTACCAACTGCACTCGTGTATGCAGCGAGGAAAATGAGAACAAATAAAGACTGTAGGAAGCAGGCATTAAGACATAAAAAACCTATGATGTATTTTATGAAACAAAATATTTAGCAGAAATAAAAGAGAGAATAAATTTCTGAGTAGTGAAGGAAAATGTTCTATGATAATGTACTTCAACCACCGAGTGACTGGTTGGCTCAATTTGCAGTGGCCTGTGGGAGGTCATGTATGCTGCTCTGTCGATACTGAAATCCTGTAATATGTTCATGTCTAAAGTGAGGAAAGAAAGATGAAGCAACATTGGTGGACAACACAAATAGTTTGCCGTGTCATTCAGTAAGCCACTTTCTAACAGTTTTTGACAGAAAAACATTTTTGGGGAGACAAGCTGCTCTTTAACAATTAGCCAAGTTATAAACTGGTTCTTAGCAGAGCTGCTTTTTAAAAATGTCCCTAGCAATATATCCAGAGATACACACCTTACCCTGAAGTGCCTCACAAGTATTTCCACAGCATAGACATTTGACATGCTGCTATTTTTCATACAGAATGGTCTTCCATTCTCTAAGGAAACCAATTAGGCAGCCACATTCTGTTGCCTTTCCCTAACAGATTTGATGGACAGAGAACCATCTCATTTCAAAGCAGAGATGTCTCCAGGGAAAATATTTTTCTCTTTCTAAGCTAGTTCTGCCATAAGCAATGCAAGACTTAATTTTCAAGGCAATGACAATTTGAAGCACTGAGGGATTTTAAAATGGACCTGTTCAGTCTTGACAGTTCTAAAAATCAGGCCACAGTTATATTATCTAAATGAAGACACAAATATGTTTATAATTTAGGGGGAAAACTGCCTTCATCTTAAGTAGCCTGGCACCAACCAAATGGTTGTGAAAATTGCAAGCCTTTCTTTTTGAAAAATGCAGCAACTCTTAACCAATGCAATAAAACTCAGTTTCTTTCATAAACTAACTTTTCCTCAAATGGACATGAATTTTACATGCAGTGGGATCTTTATCTATTTTTCATGAGTTATAGTTTAAAGAATCGTATGCAGTCCTTTATGAACACTGCAGGCTGCTACAACCCTCCTTCTTCTTTACTTCTATAAAGAAGTTATCAAATGAGAAATATATAAAACCTCATTCTGGGTTTTTTGTTGTTCTTTTTTTTTTAATTTTTTGAGTGGCAATGGATATATCTCAAGGCAAAAACCTAGAATTATGTCAATCCTTAGGGAAAAGAATGAGTATTTTTATTCACAGAATAGTGGGTATTAAAGCTTGAAAGGTCATTTTAGTACATCGACTTTTTCCCAGAGCAGACTTTTTCCTTATAGTAAAGAGTTTATTGCAAGGAACTAAACACAACTGAGCTCAGGAAAGGAGGCACCATATGCACTGCTATAACAGCAAATCTTCTTTGGTCATGCGTCATTTATAAACTTGATTTAAACCTCATGGGAACATCAATAAGCATACGAAACTATCAAAACTAGCCCATTTTAGCTGGAAGCTAACTTCAGCTTCTGTTGCAATAATCAGGAAGGGGAAAGGAGTGGGGAAGAATTCTCTGCCATAGAAACATCCCCAAAAGTTAATGTTCACGCTGACTATTTGGATAGGAAGCTTAATGACTTAAAATAAGCCTGCGAGCAATCCACACCTTCTGTTGCAGTTTGAAAAGAATTGAAATTCTGAAGGAAAATGGCAATTCTGAATTAAAGCTTGTATTGACTGTGTCTGATTAAAAGGCTCAAAGTCCATAAAGTCCTCTTCACACCAGACCTAGACAATGCAGATTCTCAGCAGCATGTTGCTACTATTCATTTCCAAGGGAACAAATACCAGTTCTGACCACAATATGTTCCAACCCCTTTTTCTTCTTAAGTGTCATGTTAAAGGGACCATTCACTATCTCATTGTTACAGAAAATGGTTCCCATATTAAGGCAATGAGAACTGCAGAATGCCATGACATCATGAGATAACTGGAAAATTAGATGGCCCATCATTCTACATAAGTAAGGATTTGTTGAAAGGTCAGGAAGTGCAAGAGTTTACCCAAATATTTTGTGAGTTACACAAACATTAAAAAGCATTTGAAGTATGGAAGTACACAATTTGAAAATGCAAGATTATATAGTAGCAGTGTGCAAGATAAAATAGAGTGTTTTTCTGAACTCTTAATGTATTTAAAATTCCTTATTAATTTAAAAATTACTAATTTGACTTGTTAACTCATAGCAGTTCCACACACTGCATCTATATCCCTCCATTCTTGTGGAAATAACATTAGAAGTTAACAGGAATAAAAAAGTACCCAATGTTTTAACAAATAAATCTGACCTCATACCTCTTGGGCTTTGCTGTCCGATGGCTGTGGAACTGACAAGGTTCTAAACTTCGGCTGAATAGGCTTATCAAAGAAGGGTGCACAGTAAGTCACTGTCTGTTCCACCTCTCCTGGGAGAACTAAAGACCCTGTTGAATAAAAAATAGTCAGCGTTAGCCTTGCACTCGATGTATAAATCAGCAAAATCCTGTTAAAATCCTGTAGTGCTCAGAACACAGGCAGAAGCTTGTTAGTCAAAGTGCGCTGTACTTATTGTTGCATAAGCTATCATTAAAACAGATCCACACAGTCCTGAGGAAAAATCTAGATAGTATTATTGTACTGAGTAAAAATCAAGGTAGCTCTTCTTTCTTGAGGATCTGAATTAAAAATCTGGATGCAGATGCTCTTAAACCCTGAGAACACCTGAGATTACATTCATTTCTTTCACAACAAAGATGGAAGGCCCTGAGCAGAGATGTCTGCAGTAGAAGTTATAAAATACCTCACCTGCCATTGATGAGGCAGGTTCATTCATTTCTCATTTTCTAGAGCTTCACCACCTCTACACTGGGTATTAGGAATCATTGCAAAGCATCTTAATATGACTCTTCTAAAACATTAAATAAAAATGCCTGGTAGAAGTTCTAATATTCCCCACTACAGTGCCAGATGACTCTCTCATCCAAGGATATTTCATGGATGTTCATTCCTCCCTGAGCTTTCTAAAAAAGAGGTGCTTGAGAGGACTTCCCCATATCTGGGATAGAGTGACATGTAACCTTTCTATATGGGCAGGATTTGATCCACAGTTCACAAAAGCACAACCTTTCTGAACCACTTTTCCTTTACAAACTCAAGCAAAACATTCTTACTGGAACAGTGGGCTTGCATTCTGTGACAGATCAGAAGGATATGCGTTAGGTTGAGAAATATCTTTTAACACGAATCAATCTCAGCTCTGCTACAGCACAGATGTGTCCACCTTGTCTCAGTAATGTTTTTATGAAAGAGTTTAAGGGGACCATATGTCTTGTAATTTAGTCAAAGGATTATGTGAATCTACCTGCTATTATTTTAGATGATACACAAGTTTCCTTACAGTTTTATACTACATTTAGATTCCTCTTGAAATCTCAGAATAAATTTTCAAAGCATTGCTTCAATGCTAGTTAATGGAACCAATAAGAGGGTACCTAGATGCAGGATGAAAAGGATGAAGTTGCTATTTAACTCTACCTGCACAATTTTACCACAGTAGTGGAGTTACAGACTTCTCATTCTTCTGTGAATCTGCATTTGAAAATAATGATTTCCTAGCTAGGTCTTTGTAAAAAATCCATGATCAAATTCTTCATTTAGCTTTCTCCTGGGAATAGCGTACTATGCCTAAGCCAGCAGGATTTGGAATTGCAAAGTAGAATGTTCTTTTAAAAAGAGCTGAATTAATTCCCTTGGGTATTTATTTCATTCCTGGATTTTTTTCTCTTGGTTCATGATTCACATTTAAGTGGTTTCACTTTCATACCTATTCTCTTGGTTGCTTATGCTAGTCTCTAGACATCTATGTGCTTTCAGTACTTGTTCTCAGCAGAGTATCTCTTCTGATTCTGCACCAGTTATATGAGAAAGCTTTCTGAAAATGACAGCACAGTCCACAGGTATCTAGGCTATGTCTTCACATGTTCTGTAACTGCTTTTTCATAATTTGGGTCAAAACTATTTGTAGGACAGAAGGAAGATGTGATGCTCATTTAAAGACAATGGTATTGTCCACTTCATTTCAAACGTGAACCCTAAAACTATACCCTCACTAAAGTAAGAGAAGTCTGGAAATCAAGAGGTTTATATCACCTCCTGACATGAACGCTGCTTATTTCTGCACTACGAACTTCTCCCCCTCAACAGACCAATCTGGAGAGAGAAGATGAGGCGGAATCACTATTATGCAACAGTCTGGCAATGGCTCAGAAAGATAACTCTTAAGAATTAGGACAACAGAAGGAAATTTATTTTTGCTTTCAGGGAGAAGTGCTTGTCATACTCAGAATGTCAACTCCACTTTTTAAGGCTTGTTAGTAATGCAAACAATGTCTCAAATTCCCTTCAATCACCCCATAAGAATGTAATCAACCTTTGTTTGCCAGTAGACATGCCAGAAATGAGCTTTGTCTCTCTCTATCCTGGCTGTGTGACAGCATATGAAAGTCTAATTGGTAAATGCTGCTTTCCCTGATAATGTTTAATAAAGAAACTCCTTCACAGAGAAAAATTAGAGAGTTTTGACAGTCCTCCTTCTCAGTGGGAGCACCCAAAGGAACTCCAGGCTATTGTAAGTTCTAGCCAGTACCTCACAGCTTGTTTAGGCTGCTGCTACAGCACTACTGGATGATGATCCTAATTAAGCTGCTAATTATGTTCTCTGTGGAGGTGATTAATTAGCAACAGGAAAGCCTTGGATACTGCCAACGGCACCATATACAGAGATAACTGAACAGGCAGTGATGTCAAAAAAACTGAGAAGACATTTTGAAATGCACCTCTCATACCATGAAGAATCAACTCCCTGGAGGATATGGTAGTGAACACTGATGATTTTACTCAAGTCCAGCATACTTTAATGAGGGCATTTTTGAAAACTGAACAATTCTCTTTAGTCCCTCCGCCACACACCCCAGAAGGTGATTACTAAATCTGTCAACAGTGCAGAGTTGGACTTTTTGCTTATTGTGTACCATTAATTACAAGTACAGAAAAAATAATCTACTGGCACAAGTCTGCTTTGAACCTGGGAGAGTGAAGAAGTTCAAAGTTTTGTATATATCTTTAACTTTACGGTAGCCAAATGATGCCCAGATATATATACACTGACACAGGTTTTACCACTTTCAGACACTACATTTCACAAAACCGCTGTTGATGGGGAGCTGAGAAGGGAGGCACTTATAACAAAAAAAGCTTAAAAGCTAAATTTTGCAGTCTCTTCTGATTCTCATGCTTCAGGCTGTTAGTCCCAAAGAGCTGTCTAGTGTGAAATCATCTCAAGGCACTGTTAAATGGATTGCAGAGCCTGGAGAGAAAAAACAAGAAAAGGATTCACCAGCTGGGGGAGAGCCCCGGGCTTATAAAAATCCACCTAATTTAACTCTGAATCATCTTCCTCAATCTGATTTTTCTGGAGGTAAGCATAGGCTCAAAATATAAATGGAAAGGCACAAATGACAAAAAATAACAGATATTGATATAATTTGCCTAAAAACTATTTAAATAATCAATAGTTATCCTTGGCCTTGGCTTCAAAGTAACTGAATCAATTGGGTTCTCCTCCGCCTCTGTGGGGTTACAGGCAACTGGCACCTTGAACAGATAAATTTGCAGTACCTCAGTGCTCCAACCTGGATTAGGATGATTCTGAAATCCTTGCCTATGCAGTCTCACCCTTACATTTCATGAGTTCTGTTTTAATTATAATTAATTTTCTCTTATATTTAAACAATACCATGATCAAGGTCTCTAGACATGCTTTTTACGTATTTTGTACTTTATACAAATATTACCTAATTATCCTTCAAGCCCTTCAACAAGAGATTTCTAACCAGTCCTGGAAAGGACTTCTGTTGCCAAACACAGGCAGTAGGCATTCTCTATCCATCCATCCCTGAAAAAAGCCTGATCATCTCTACTGTTGCCTGAAGTAATTTACAGTAACAGATTAAATGCAGTGAGAAAGAGCGATTAAACAGTACACCATACACATGCTGTCTGTACACGATGCATTAAAGCTATGGTTTAGGGCAACAATTTCACCTTGCCAATCATGGTTTACTGTGCCGAAGCCCCACAATGCAAAGCACTGCCCTGGTTTCAGGTTTTCAGCCCAGTGCTGTCAAACAAAAACAGACACGATGAATTTGCACAGTGGCCAAATCTGTGGGCTGCTTTTTTTTATTTGTAAGCAGCAGCTGTATTCATTCACACCTTGGACACTGAACTTCGCAAAATAAATTGGAAAAAGAAAAACCACCACTATAATGACTCTTCCAGTACATCTCCCAAACAGCACTGGTTTCGATGAGATATTTTAACATCTATTTTCTTACCATGCTTTTCACACTGCCAAATTTGAGCCACTTGCCCCTAATTGTGAATATTTATTGTATTAATGTACAGTTGCTAACTCAGCTAACTGATCTGCCCTTTAAAGCTACATGAAGCACAGACATACCAACTGTTATCAATAACAAGGAGAGATAAAAGCTTGTGGCAATTATACTAAGGTATAATATTTTTACTGGGTGAAAAAAGATACAATATTTTTTAGCTCATTTTGCCAATACAAAGTCTTAAATCAATAATTTAGTCTGACATACAGGTGGTAGTATTTAAAAATGCCAACAAGAGAATGTCTTTCAAATTTGTGTCACACTTTGCCTCATTTATAAACAAACTGGGATTCTTCAGAATTAATCCTTCTTCGGGTGGTCAATAGGGATATTATTTTAGTTTCTAAAGGAGTAAGATTTTACATTCTTTTATTACAAAGCGTTTCAAGTGGATTTTGACATCTAACACAACTATCAAACTATAAGTGCTATTTTCTGCACTTAGGAGTCCAGGGGAAATTTTTTATCCTGATTCAACAATTATCTCCACCGAAGAAGCCCTTGGCAAAACTGTGGGTTTTCCAGGTGTAAATTTGGATACTGTTCACTTCCCTTAGAGAGTTTAAAAGGAATAATTAGTTTCTGGTCCTGCAGTGTTTCGATGCTATAAAATACAATCTAAATGCTTAATGTTGTGATGAGTGTTGTTGATACGGTTTCCTTCTGCACTAAGGCAAGTCTGGCTCAAATGAAGTGTATTTTACTTGGGGTTTCTAAACGTATGTGATTAGCACACACACAAATACACAAAAATTACCCAAAAGCTGAAGAGAGGAAAGGTCTGTCATTGTACCAAATGTGACAAGCTAACCGCAAGCTCTAGCAGAACTCTTCTTTCCTCACAGTTCCACTAGGTATTTTAGTATTGAACCTAATTCTCAGCAAGCAATTTGTAGCCTGTTTGGAACTAGTGATATCTAACAATACTTTAATGAACTAGACATAGGCAATTATCATTTCATTATGATACAAGTGAAATGTTAATGCTTACATCAGTAAGCTCCAGGGGTTTTTTAATAGCTATTGCCAGAATTTAAGACATAAACATAGAATAATGCTCTATGAAGGGAAAAATGGGCACATATGAACACCGCAATCAAAAATCTTTCATGTCTGTACCTGACAGGGGACTGCTATTTTCCTACCTCCTTTCTGAAATGTCCAGGTTGGTGAAAGAATTTTTGCTGTAAACATGATGTATGTTGGTTTATTATTTCCTTGTGAGATACTGGAAGTCTCTAAGCCTGCTGACTTCACAGGAATTCTGCTCATACAGAAGGACTAATCAAATCTTTACTGTTAGAGTGGACAGACCAATCAAATGGCAATAACTAAGAAACCAAGAATCAAAGTTCTGCTCTTTATCAGCTTCTGTCTGTGACCTCAGGCAAATTCCTTAATCTATGTGGCTTGGTTTCTTCGTACAGTCACAGCTATAGATGAGGAAAATTAATTTAAACACTAAAAGATTGCCAATTCCAGTCACAAGAAACACCACACAAGGACCTATGATAGACAAATAGCTATAGACATTAGTATATCATTTACTTTTTGGAGGTGGGAGAGTTAAAATTATTACAGATGCATGGACCAATTAAATACAATTCCAAATTCTCATAATTGGAATTCTTAAAAAGAGTTCACTGTGAATTCAAAATTAGTCCCATCTATTTTAAGCCAACGGCGAAATCATTTTAATAGGTAGGGACAACATTTTCATTAAATATTTCCACTTTAGAGAACTGTCTCTTAGCACCCACATCACTTTGGGAAAGGAACTTTTGCAATCAAAATAATTTCAATGCAAAACAGAAGTGTAGAAAAAATGTAGAAATGTTGCTAACAAGAAGTGTTCTGCACTTCTAACAAATCTTGAAAAAATAACTGTTCATCAGGACACAGTTTAATAAATATTTGCTTTAATTTATTATCTCATTACCTCTTAAGAGTGAGGAAATTAGTACTTTAATTTGGGGAACTGGGGCAATGTGGAGTATCTTCTAGAAATAGAAGAACTGAGGAATACCATCTCTTTTAGAGAAGAAACAGATCTTTAATCAATGTTCATAGGCCTGCATTCAAAGACAGAAAATGACAGTGAATATGGAGAGGGGAAACCTACCACTGCATGTCTCTTCATCTGTGTCTATATCTTCCCAATCTAAGTACTTGTCCACCTGCTGTAAAAAACCCAAATTTGAAAATAGATTAAAATATATTAATTGCATTCCTTATTCCTTATAGTAAAACCTAGGGCAAGGCAAAAATGCATTAAATTGTCTGCTTTATCTTCTCCATTTCCCCCTGCACTTTTCCAAGAAAGCATATGAATTTTCTTTGAAATGTGTATTCCAAAGGAAATACTTTTAGGAGTAGGCAAAGAATTGCTGCCAAAATTGTTGCATATCAATTTAAGTTATGGGAACGAAGCTCGAGTTGTACAGGAACTTATTCAGGAACCTAGTAGGAAGACTGAGAAGTAAAATATTTGCATAGGAAGAAGATAAATGATAAGTTACTATGCAATTTTGCAAGCTTGTTTCATATGGCACAGAGAGTACATGCAGTAGGCAAACTAGAGCTTGATTATTCTGTTTTGACGCTAATGGTGAACTGATTGAGAAGTAATTTCATCTAGGTCATTGCTTTACTGTTTTTTCCGTCTGGTATCCCTTGAATATAGTCAAAACTATCTAAAACATACCATAAGAAAAGTAATTTCTTATCTGAGTAGACGCACGAGGTGAGAGTGAAAGGCCTTTCCCAGCCTATGGGCAAACCATCTTACCATGGACGACTTACTATATGCACTGGGTTGTCTTCTGTTTTTCCATGATGTAATCAGAGATGCTCTTAGATAATTTTTCCCACTTGGTTTGACAGCATTCTCATCAAGAGTTGCATAACCTTTACACTTTTAAAGTACAAAATCGCGAACATTTGAAAAAAATTTTGGATTTCTCTCATTCTTCTTTCCCACAGATGGGAAAGACATACATCAACAAGTTGCAAGTAATTTGTAAGTTAATAAAGCAAAAATCAGTCATGTTCTGCTCATAATCTCCACTTTGAAGAAAATCAAAGCAAACCTCACCTTCACTCTTTCAGACAGGCTGAGATTATTTCCATCAGATCCGCCACCTTTCAAGCTCTCATTGATCATTGTCTGCAGGTAGATAGGCAGAAATACTTCTATGCATGAAACAGAACCAAAATAAGTCAAAGCTCATACTGATTTATGCATACAGTTCACAGAATTACAGAATGGGTAAGGTTGGAAGGGACCACTGGAGGTTGATTTGTTTAACCTCCCTGCTCAAGCAGTGACCCCTAGAACACATTGCTCAGGATTGTGTTCAGACAGCTTTATACATGTTGCATTTAAAAATTTTAAAGTGAATGCAATGCTGCTGAAAACAGAATGGATGCAGGTAGTTCTCTGAAAACCTGCAGAGGACCACACTGAATCAATTAGAACAGTGCAAGTAACCATAAGCCTAAAAAGCAGCATTTCGAGCAGTACTGTTTTCAATACCAGTTTTTTTCCCCTTCCCTTCCCTCAGGGCAGGCTTAAAAGTTACAGTGATCAATTTACCCCATCACAGCCTCCTCCTGCAACTACACTAGCAATTTTTCTGATGCATTCTACTATTACTGTATTTGTTTGTCAAACTGCTAATGTGACAAAAATGTACAGCAATATCTGAAGCTTTTTTTCTTTAGAGACACAGACAAGCATTAAGATGTTACATTTCAAAGAGGATAATGGAAGTTGCGCATTGCTTTATGGGGTTAAAATGCAATTCAAAGTAGCTAAAGAGACCCAAAAACAGACTATCTCAATGAAGCAACACTATTCTTCATGAAAAAATGTTCAAAAGATTCTTATCATTACTATTACACAATCAACTGTCAGATTGTGATATTTTTAAAAGCCTTGCTTGAGTCCACCACAAAGGCATGTCCTAGTGGGGAGGAAAATGGCAGCTTGTGCTCTTTGACTGAGGCCTGGCAGGCCCACCATTTGAAGGCACTTAATTGTGTTCCTCTTCAAAAGGACCTGCTACTTCTTTGTTAATAAAAAGTTTAATGAAGAAAATTTTGAGTACAGACCAAATCACAGCTTTGTTAGTTTTTACTCAGGCAGGAGGGCAGAAGTTCTTAACAAGTTGACTCGGATTTCCATCCCGCTTTCTCCAGATGATGTCCGTTGTTTTCCTGTCCCTACATGTTAAATTGCTAATCTCCTCTTTCAGAAGATTAAAAACACCTCTGGCCTGCCGACTGTTTACTTTAGGCATCTGAAGTAATCTAGCTTCAGTAACACAGAACTCCGTACTTCCTAAAATCTACAAGAAACAAAATAAATCTGTACGTGCTGGCATCCATACTCTCCAGACTTCTTTTCCTTTTTGCCAACCGCTACTGCTAACTGGAGTCTTCAGTGAAAGCATTACACAGCTCACTGCAGGGCACCTTATTTATTAGTCAGATTATGGCAGCTCTTCAGCAGGGCAAATGCCACTGCCAAACACAATCCCTGCAGGTGCCTCTCTAAGCATTAAACACTTACACAGTATTTTAAATATTTGCCTCCAATAGGATAAATACCACAAGCCCCTAACATTTGGACAGCATCTTTCTTCATATATTCCTCTCTTCGAATGTGGTGCTTGTACACACGGACAATTTTAACTCATTACCTCATTTGCATTTGGCATCTGTGATGGACGAGACATCCATGCTTCTTTGCTTCTTTCGCATGAGCCATCCTTTTCATTTCTGTTTGACAATTCAGAAGTAGAAGATGTTTTTCTTAAGGAACCCACTTTATTTCTTTGAATGGTCTGGTCCTCTTTTTCTGCAAGGACAATCACACCAGATCAGATAACATAATGCACTACCCAGGAAAAAGAAAAACATGTATTTCATTAGATCTGATACTGACTTATCTTACACATTCACTTTTCCTCTCATGCTCAGAGCTTCCACGTGCAACATACATTTGCAGCCTTTATCATAAAACCAAATATGAGGTTTAAACTTCAAGCGCAGAGTATCACCTATCCCTCCATACTGAAGATTTGTCTCAAAAGCTTATGCAATATACAGAAAACTTTATAAAATCAACTGAGAGCTGACATACCAAACAAAGCAAGACAGTAAAGTTACACCTTAGCTTTTATTTTAAACTTTGTTTAAATTCTCTTTGAAATCTGGACAAAATGGCACATCATAACATTTGCATCCATGCCTTTGTCTGACACTGCAAAACACCAGTACATATGAAGAGAGTCTTTCCTTTGAGACACCACTACACACCAGCCCAATGGCAAGTGCACACAGTCAGAGCTATTTTAGAGGAACGCTTTTAGTATTAAAATCAGAAAACTCCTCTCATTCCCCAGCAAAATACACTCCCAACAATTACACCTCTAGTTTTAAAATTCCATCAACTGTGCTTACATGGGATCTGTGCTTACATGGGATCTGTGCTTACAAAATCACTTTGACAACTCAGAAAGTTCAAGCGCACCTATTCCTTTACATACCTAATCAATGACACCAAACACACGAATGGGCTCTGATGTTGATCATAGAACAAAGTTGACCTGGGCCAAAAATGGAGTAATTCTTGTATTTTCTACATCCATGTCTTGGTATCACCCTATTTATACTGGCTATCAGTGGTTCATGTGTGAACATCACAACCACTAAAATGAATGCCGTTGTTATCTAGTACAGAAGTGAGCCTTGGCAGTTCTTGTCAGAGCAGATACTGGCTGCACAAGGGTCAGCATCCACAGAGCTCCTGGGTGTCCCTGCACACCACCACCAGAACCTCCACCAGTCCAGAGCCACATCATGAGATGCACTGACAGGTCCTATAATGTAGCTCTTGTATCTTTTGTTAGTAAAACACCTCATTTGAACTGATTTCTTTACACAGTGCTGCTTTCAATGTTTAACAACTATAGAATGTTCAGTAATCTGAGATGGAAATTTTTGTGACTAAATACTTTTTTATTGGGATCAGACTAAAAAACAGCAGTATGCCAGTGATATTTAATTGCAAGAAGTTTAGGCCCAGACATTAAAGAATAAATGCAGATGTTCAAGCAGGGTTCGTTCCCTTAGAGAACAAACAGACTGGAAAAATATTTTGCCTGTGTATTGACAAAAGATCAGAATAACTTCTCTTGGGTTAATTTTATACATCAATAGTAGTTAATTGAGTCCTCAGTGAAAATAGGGAAGTATGCAGAAACATAACTGAGTCTTTCAATGATAATTTTTTACATCTTTCAGACCCTTAACAACTCCTTGGACAACAAGAGCAAAGTTAAGACATCTGTAAGTGCTTCTGACTGTCCTATCAGCCACATCCCTAGGGCATGAAGCAGCCAGCAGAATTAGGTTACACCTAGGAGATCATCAAATGAAATCTCAACAGTATAGACTGGATCGAGGAGCTGATTACAGGCAAGTATGTGCATGGAACTATGGATTTCCAAACCCACACTGAATAGTTGGGGTTTTGTCCTTCAACATGGCAGAAAAAATAGAGTAATCATGGTCAAAATAAAAATGCAGTACTTTTCCTTTTAAAAGTCCCATTATCAAATATGGAGCAGCTACAGGACAATCAGTTCAAATGAACTTCACACTATATGTTCTTAATGAAAAATAATGCTCATTTAATGAAGTTTTTGGGGTCTAGTTTGAAAAACCTACTTTGCAACAATAAGAAACACTGCAGTGCATTTCTACAGCATAATTATATGTTACAAGCATTGAAGTAATTCTTGTGGAGAGTTCTTATTATGCGCTTGGGCTTACTACATTGAACCCTACAGCAAAGAGTTATTAATCCCCAGGGACAGCTCTGTGCTGCTGTTACTATGGCACACAGAAAGGGCTCATAGTCCGGGCATAACCTGAAGTCCACACTCATAAGAGTCAGGGTTCACAGAAAGCAAATTGCACAAGACCAGAGCAATCCAGCAAACAGATTTTAATGCTGAGATCACAGATGGGGCCTCTGAATAATTCCTAAATCCCAGGTCTCTGTGACACGTGGCTTCTCCCTGCTTTTATATCGAGTACTTTCCTAAACCAGTATTTGGATACAGCAGTACATAGGAGCAATCTCTTCTTCCTATACACTCCCCTTTTCAAATCATGGAAATGAAGCAGCATTAGATAAGAAACTCTCTTGTAAATTCTTGACTGGTAAAATGGTCACCCACTATTTGAAGGTATTTTTACTGTCACCCTACTTTATCGGAAGAACTAGATGGATATGTCAAAAAGCTTACATTTTTTTGTTACAGTAGTAATAAAACAGGATGGATCCTGTTTTATATTAAAAGTTAAGAACTTGTAAGTTTTATCTTAAAGACTCACAAGCCAAAAAAGGATATTAATGTATTTTAAGGTAAGTGTGTACTGGCGGATTACTGCAGCCAAACATCCACAGACCTATAGAGTAACAACAGGGACTGAGGACCCAGTATCCTCCCTGTGCACATCAGGAGCATTTATGTATGAGAGGTAATAAAAAGCTTCCAGAAGCCATACACTTTTCTCAGTCAAACCAATAGAGACAGAAAAGAAATCTTCACTGGAATGATCAGCAACATAATTCATACAGATGACAGACTCTGAATAAACATGATATTCCTACATTAGCCCACGCTTATCTTGGATACCGCTGTGGTCATTCTTCTGGGATATAAATCGGATCATTCTTCTTGAAAATATAGGTTCTAAATTCTCCAAAGAAAATAATATCACTTTTAGCGCCAAAAGACCTATGACACATGGTTGGGCAGTTATAATTAGGCAGTACACATGAGCTGACAAACTTACTTTATTAGGTTATATATTTTCTGGACAGCTGAGCTATTGTCACAGCTAAAAAGCTAGATAGATTAAATGAGCTAGTAAGAAATCAAGTGCATTCATAGTATTTATGTGCCATTTACCAACCCCAGACTACAGCTAGAAGCACTATCTCTTTTCCTAAGAGATCAGTCATAAACTTTTGTCAGAAACCTTTTTCTTGTTAAGACTATTGCAGAGTTATTGGGTTACAGAATATTAAACATAACATTTGAGGAAACATTCACAATTGCAATGCAATACTAGATTCATGACTGCGAGTGAAGAAAAATTCAGAAGAAAAATGTCTAAGTGACCCAAAGCAGTTGTTAAAAGCAATTCTGTGGACAGAATATCAACTATTCAACCATGAGCATAATGAGGCCATGCCATATAAATTGAAGGGGGGAAGGCAAATTAAACATTATGGTGCAAGCCTCAAGCACAGTCCCTCAGAACCAGTAAAATCCACCTTCAGATGTCCAAAGTAACTCCTGACACCTACTGTCTCCCCATGCATGTATCACATAACTGGCTCCCTTGATGTAGTAACAGTCATGATCTTAAAAAATATTACTAAAAACAACACACAAAAGTTGTTTTAAAGTTAAAAAAACTACAATCTGCAGTAGCAGACAAATAGCACAGCTGTATTTCTTTGCTGGTGTTCTGAATTTCAACCATTTCTGTCCCCACTTTTGAAAGAGAAGGGGAAGTAGGGAGGATCTAATGCAAGCCTGCAAGAGGATCACTCTGCCTTTCTCCTGACTAAGTGATAATTGACTCATTATTCACAGACACAGCTCTCAACCTGCCAAGATCCTTTTGTAGAACACTGGCCTTTACAGTATGTGACAAAAATCAAAAATAAGGGATATAAGCACAACAAAATGTGGAGAGGAAGAAAGCTGAAATGATGGAAGGATTCACATATTCATCCTGCAGACAGATTTTGTCTCACTTTTTAGACATTTCACTGTCTGTATCTTAAAAATGAAGTAAGATGCCAACCTGGGTCTATAGAAAAGTATATCTGAATCTCTCAAGAGTAGTATCCATCATAATTGTGTGTCACTAGAGAGTGTGGTGCAGACTTCAGAAACCTGTTTCTATCAGAAAGTATATCCAGCTCAATAAATTATTTTCTCTCCTGCTATCTACCCTCTATATTGCTTAAAACTCTCTTTGTCTTCCAGTTTGGAAGGGAATCTTTTGAAAATGTCCACTGATCACCCACATATTTCAAAGAATAATGGAGTCACATCACAAAACTAGAGTAGAGAGCTACCTGTATTATCATGAAAAACCTACTGACAGTGAAATCTGTTAGATGACATAGCAGCCCCATAAGAATGATAAAAGTCTCATGGTCTGAAACGGTTCAAAGCCAGATCAGACAGAGCAATCAATAACATAATGTAGAAAACTTGGCTTGGGATAACACACTGGAGAAAACAAAACAGACTACCAGGTGTTTCTCACCTTTTTTCAATTTAATTAATTCATTCCAAAACCAAAAACTCACTGAGAATTAGACACATGTCCCTTTAACTATAAAACAACAATAAAAAAAAAATACAGCAAAGCTACTACTTTAATTCCAATTTACTTTTTTGTTCTCAAATCCTGGACTAGGGGCCAGCAGAAGGCCTGTGAATCCCTTAAATTCCTTCCAAGTTAAACTTCGATGGAAAACCTGGTATTCAAATACTACAGTGACTTTGTGTAGGACTCCGGAACAATTTCATTCAGAGTAGCATAACTGTCTTGAACAGAGGTCACAAGTACAAATTTCATGTTCATTTCCTATCTCCATCCTTCAAATACATCATCAGCAAACAACCACATTTTTTAAAAAGAACAAAGCCTGTCACTGAAATGTTTCCATAAAGCATTGCTTTGACACCTTCACAAGGTGGTAAAATACTGCAAGGGTACCTGTATTTACCTATTTGCAACTATGTAAACCATTGTACAGCACTGAGTTCATCTACCCTAAATGACAAGCTGTAAGAGGAAAAAGAGAAATTTCAAGGCTGAAAATCCAGTTTGTTAGGAAGATAATTTTTGAAGCCTTCTATTAATTTTTGATAACTCAATCAAAGCAGCCCCCAGGTTTTCTGCAATAATTCAACCAAAACGTCCAGCCTCCCTCTGCTTCTGTGTTGTCCTGCTGAGAACAGAACATCATGTTTTGAAGTTACCTAGCCTAAAAAAGCCATTCTGATTTATGTTCTCCAGCTATCTTTCTGTTTCCATGTATTTATACGTATAAATCTCTGTAAATCAATGTTTGTCCATCTTTTCATCACAAACAGTTCAAGTATCCCATACAGTAAGAACCTGGAAGATTGTCAATATTAGGGTCCATAAGTAAGAGCAATTCAGGGGCGATTCAGGAACCTAAATTTCATCATGTAGTCCTGTTTTAAGCGTCTTAGGTCACAGCCTCCTGCTGCCACCCAAGGGGGCAGTGGATGTTTTATAGATACTGTGTCATATCTGCCCACTCTCAGCACCTGAATCGTCTATCCCCTAGCTACGGGAATTCCTGTAACTCCCATTCTGATCTGACTCCACCAAAATCCTCACTGATTTTGATGACAGTGAGCTCAGACTAGCACTGAGCAAGCAGAACTCCTCTGTCAAAGGAACCTGATCTATACAGCAGTGAAAATAACTTGATGAAAATACTTGCCTAAGTGTGCAAGTTAATATTTGTAACACAAAAATTCAGCTGGTGCAGTCTTTACCCCTAAATTCTTTGATTTTATCCAGATTAAATGACAATCAGCAAAAAGTACTGTTTAGCTTTTTCCCCCTTTCAAATAAGGTCTATTCTTACTCTAATCAGTAACATGGCCTTGATTTTTTTCTCAGTTATGCCAATTTCTTAAGGAAAGAAATGTCCTCAGCTAGAATAAGTACATATTCCAGAGTGAGATAAGTAATTTCAGTGGGACTATTTCTGACCTAAAAGTGTCCCAATTGTTACTTTTGACTGCCATTTTTTGATACTTACTGCAATATATTTAAAAAACAGTCAGGAAAGGACTTTTTTTTATGTGCTCCTTCAGGGGAAAGATGAATGACTGCTACTCTCAAGTATATTTCAGCTACACCTCTTAGTATCTACTAGGGATCAAGTGGTATCTATCACCACCAAGCAATGCCAACATACTAGAGCAGATTTCTAGTTCTAATAATAAAGACTGCTTATGTGGTGGGGGAAAAAACCACAGCTTTGTAAAGGCACAGCCTGTACAACTGATAGTATTTTGTAATTTGAGAGAGTATCAGTATATAAAAGCTGTTAACACTTTTTCCAGTTGATAAAGGTAGGCTTACTTCCAGTGGCTTCAGAAAATCTACACTGCCCCTCACAGAATGCAAATACTGTTATATTTCATAAATTGCGTTTCAGGGACAGTTTAAGAAGACCTTTAAATTAGACAGCAACTAATGGCAGAATACTATTTCAGTGTACAAGGGCTCCTGAGTTCTGAGTTTTGGCTACACTAAGCCATTCTCTGAAGCTTAGCTAAGTAAACCAGAATATATTTGAGTTTGTTTCTTAAATAAGCACTGCATTTGTTACACTCGCCTTTTTTTTTTTTATTTTCTTTTACAGTCAAAGAAACCAAAAGTGTGTTTCAAGTCATCCTTAGCACAAGGGAACTACATTAAACATATGTTGGGAGCACTTGAAAAGAGCAGGTGAAGTAAATCAGGGTAGAACCCATTATGAAAACTTTCTGTGTACTTGCATCCTAGAAGAATTCACCACTAGTAGACAAGTAGATAAGCACTGGAAGAAATAAGTGAACTGTATATGATTATAAGCATCTGACTTTTCCATACAAAGTACTCCTTTCTTAACAAATAATATCCTAAAAAGAGCACAGCAGGTGGGAATAGATCAAACAAATGTCAGAGAGCCCAGGAAAATGCTTGATTTTGGACATTATAATCACAATATTAAAGCATCCTTAAAAGGCCTTGTTTTGGTTGTGTTTTTTTTTAAAGGCAAATACCTACCTTTGTGAAGTTAAGCAATTATATTTGATTTTATAATGAACACTGAAACTCCCCCAGTTCTACAGAGTTCAGCACTAAACTATAAGTTAGGTCACTTGATTTCTGTTTCCAATTGTCCTATATTTCACTATTGATAGCACTGATCGCTGACATTGTTTTGTGTCACTCCCACATGTGCAAAAGAGGGCTTCCTCACCTCACTGCAATGACATGAAACAGCCAACAGCTGCATTTAGCACACTTCAATGCCTTTCAAGACAAGGTGATGAGGTACAGCAAGAGTTCATTCTGTGTTACTGCTTTTTATAGTACTACAGAATTCAATCACTGCCAATATGCCACTACACAATGAAAGCTGTATCCAAGTTGCACCAGCAAAATTACTAAATATTTCCCTTTCTACATTCTAGGAAATCTAAGTTACACAAGTGAATAAAAATGTGGGTTTTTTTAATCTGAAAAAATTTTTAGAAAGTGTTTAGAAATAAAGCAATCACAGAAAAGGGAAAAAAAACAAAACCAAAAAAACCCCAAACCAAACCAACAACAACAACAACAAAAACAACAACAACAAACAAAACAAAACAAAAACAAAAACAAAAAAAAAACCACCAAATTACTATCAGGGAAGCACTATTGTTCAAGGGGGTGACCAAGTTTCCAGGAATCTGAGGTTCTCTGTCCTTATCCAATGCTTATCCAATGCTGCCAGTGAGCTACTGTGCAAACAAACACAAGCCATTTCCCTTCTTCAGGCATATTTTTTTTCTGTCTGTACAATGGAGATGGAGTATCTTGCACAGCAAATACCAGGACAACAAATATCCATAAAACAGATCAGCTATTATTATTATTTCAAAAATAATCTATTAAGTTTACATCTCTGTCTGGGTCTTTTCCTACATTTAGGGGCTCTGTATGATACTTGATTTTATACTATATTGAATAAAAGTTACACAGAGATAGCTACTGATATTATGATCAATAGAAAATTGCAAATTCTTCCCCCAACCAATTCTATCAAATGATCCAACACAGCACATCAATAAAAAGCTCTGAATGGATGCTGTTTCGCTATTTCATGCCCTGTTTAAGTTCCCTAGGGAAGAGAGATTAATTTAATTAGTTTTATTGAACTGTCTAGTTGCTGTTATTGGCAAATTCACTCATAAGCTGAAATTTCTCTTGGGGTTAGCATTGTCCTAGTGGTCCATTTTTAAAATTAAAGTGAATTTACTGTCATTTCTTATATAGTTTTCTGCTATGCTTTCTGCCATGAAGACTCTCATTTGTAAAGTGCCTCCACTGATACTTACATAGGAAGTTGAAAGTTGTTGTTTTTCCTAAATGTGGTTAATGAAAAAAGCAGCAGACAGCTACTGTCAAATGGACTGTGAACTGAATGCATCGCCCAGCTTTCACCGGGGAATTAAGTTAATCGGATCACAACACAGAATATGGCTCTTGCAGGCCACCTGGAAGCAGAAAAGTGGTCAGTCACTTTCAAATTTCCTCCTCCTGACAGTTTGTTTGGCACCGAAACACCAAAACAACAGCACTGAGGCTAAGAAGTTTATATTCAAGGTTTGGTTTGCTTAGAGGGGTCCGATCACAGTCCTTGGACTTCAACACAATGCCAGGAAATGTGAGGTATATGAAACAGAGAAAAATGAACAGTAGGAATGGAATTAATTTAATTCCAGTGCTCAATTGCCCAGGACCATGGAAAAAGTACAAATCTAAACTCGGTTTTGGATAAGAATTTTATTAATGGCAGCATTTTTCTATGCAGCTTACTGATTCAGAATTCCATATTTTAAAAAGTGAGAGAGGAGTAATTTAAAATCTAGATAAAAAAATTTGAAGCCTGGAGCATTTGGGGTTTTTTTTCCTGTAGTTGTTTTTTGCAGAAGGTCAAAGGAGATATTTTATGCTTCAGTGAATTTCCCATTCTTCCTCTGAGTTTAGAAACATGAGCAGATGCTGCCTTCTAATTTTGGACCTCATAGCTCTCTCCATCAGATTTCAAAACACTCTTCCTAAGATTTGAAAGAGACTTTTGTCCTCTGTGGCAATTTTTTCAAAAGTGGGGTTGGGTGTATTCCCGTGAGATTTTCTCCAAAGTTGTTCCAGGAAGTATGTAGTTCTGAAGGCACCACTCACTGACCACATCTACAGAAATCTGTATCATCCATTCCCTTGCAAATCCAGCTCTTCGGAGGCTTCTTCAGCTGCACAGTCAATAAATCAGTCTTAAGATTTTTCTCCGGACTTAAAAAAAATAGTGGAGTTGTGCAACCTCAAGGCAAATGCCAGTTAGCTTTTTTATTATCAGGTTGGTTTTATACTGAAAGCTAAAGGAATAAACTAACAAAAGTAAATATGTAACTTGGCATAAGCATAAGGGGCTTCAGGGATTCGGAGAACAGAACAAATGAATGCATTAATGACTAAAAAAAGTATTGCTTTTACCACTATCTTTGCTCTGACTTTGCACAAGAGGTGGTCATTTTTTTCCAGACACTGAAAACTTCTAAAAGTTTTACAGTGAGCATGAAAATCTTCATTTTTCTGGATCTGTGTTTTAATTACAAAAATTATATTCCCACAGGTTCACAAGCCCTTTCACCTATCTATTCATCTTGTTAATATTATTCTTATGACAAGAAACATGCTTTGGATTGTGTAAGTAGGAAAAATAAAGAGACTTAACTAGAATCTTAACCTAGCACTCAACTGTCCATCCATTACAGAATCAACAAAAAAGGGTTTTAAAAATATTCCACTTATGGAGCAAGTGCTTTTTAAATATATGTATTCGACATGTATAGGTCATGTTCTGTTGGAGTTTTAAACACTGAGGTCAGAGTTTTAAAAATACATTTATGTATGTTTATCCATGTTCTATCAGATCTGTAGACAGGAGGTAAAAGTCTTACTATAGTACTGTACTTGTCCATTAGTCTATGAACTCTCATTCTCTCACTGCACCAAGCACATTTTAAGAAACAGAATCATTAAGAATTTTCTGAATTTTAATCAGAATGATTAAATTCCTGTATCAAAGATATAATTTTATGGCCCAACTCAATTATAACTTATCTGTGTGCTAGATAAACCACATACATGTAATGAATCAAATACATAGAATTTGGAAGGACTTATTTTGACCCTAGATCTTATTCTATTTGAACTAAGAGAGTATCTTTTCAAACAGCATAAGGAAGAATGGAAGTACTCCAAGCTAATATCACACATTCATATACAAAAAAAAGAGAACATTCTAAAGCTGGGATTTTCTTAAAGAGTCAGATGGAAATCAGGAATACAAAAATTCATTAATACTTTTCCCATATTTATAAGAATGAATCTATTCTCTCAGCAGAAGATCCTAGTATGTTCACAGGGAGTCACTTCAGGGTATATACAGCCTCAAAGGGATCTTTTTAGCTAGGCCAGAGCAGTCAAGGATGTTTGGGTCTTTCTACTCAAGGTATATTCTTTACAGTTTTACTGTGTGTAAATTTAATTTATGAAGAAAAATTAAACTATCATTAGGGTATCATAGTCTTATGAGATGCTTTCAAGAACAATGTAGAAACTCCTGGTGAAAACAGCCTTGCAATCCCAACTACAAACCCAGTATAAATTCATGCACAAGGGAAAATTACCTTCTATAGATACGTTACCCTGTGAAACCTGTGGGATCCAATTAGTTGTGTGTATGTGTGTCTTCTGTTTCCAATGTTATGGCAGACAAAAATCTATCAGATGACAATGCTTTCCAAGGACTTTAAAAAAAAGTCCTCCTACATAGTTACACTTGGTATTTGTGTATACAAATAGCTATCTCCATATCTAATTAAGCCAGACTGCAAATTCACACATTAATGCTCATTGTATAAAAAGATTTGCTGTGGGTGTCAATCCCATTATCAAGGCCAACTTCAGAAAGGTAATCTGAAAATGGTAATATTTTGCCTGACAGTAACCACAAACATATCCCCATGTAAATATCTGATCTCATACATCAAAGTGAAAATTTCGGGATCCCATTAGCAGGTAAGTTGCTTCCAAAAAAAAAAAAAAAAAAAGTCAAACGGCTATTTTTCAAATGTAAAATTAAGAAACTAAGAATGTGATATTTTATACAATATTTTGCACAGTACTGATGCTAAAGTGCTTTGTGCTTTAAGTGGACTTTTTGCAGGTCATTAGTGTATAATGGAAACCAGCACCTTGAGTATTTTTCAAGGAAAATGAAGGTAGGAGGAAAACAAGCTGAGCTGTTTGCTTTATACCATCATAGGAACCTGCATTTCTAAGCATTTGATTCAGGTAAAGCTCTACCTTTTTTACAGTTTTAGCATCAAATGCTATAGTGACAAGGAAAGTGACTGAAATATACGCTGAGGCTTTTTGCAAGTAGCATCACGATAAGCAGCACGCTTCTATGACAGAAGCTATCCCCAATCCTCTTATCTCATCCCCCAGTGTCTCCTTGCTCTTCTATTTTTTATAGGGAGAAGAGACAGAAGGTTGCCACAAGATTATTTCTATGGCAGCTTCAACTCCCCCACTGGTTTTCTGCTCAGTGCCTGTGACTGAAACTGAGTTCTGCCTGAAGGACAAGGACAGGACAGACTTCTGAGAGCCAATCAGTGGAGCATGCCACATGCAGTAATTGAAAAACACAGTGCTACTGCAACAATATGAGGACATAATTTTTAGTGCAAAGTGATGGTAAAGAGAATTGTGAGTAATATGTAGCTTGCATTTATTTTTACAGCACCGGATTTAAGATGGCTAAAAGAAATGAACCTGAGCTACAGAATTTGAATCCTGTAATTCAGCAATGCTGAGATCAGTGGTAAGCCCCACCTTTTATTTCATCTGCAGAGCATGAGATATTTTCAGCCTAATTATCCAATCTGATGTCGTGCTGCACCTTCATCCAAGCTTGGCACAGAATGGGTAAGGTTGGAAGGAACCACAGTGAGTCATCTGGTCCAACGTCTCTGCTCAGACAGGGTCATCCTCGAGCACATTGCACACAACTGCATCCAGATAGAACCTGAGTATCTCCAGTGAGGGAGACTTCTCTGAGCAAACTGTTCCAGTGCTTGGTCACCTGCACAGTACAGAAGTTCTTCCTGATACTCAGGTGGAACTTCCAGTGCATCAGTTTCTGCCCTTTGCCTCTTGTCCTATTGCTTGGCACTACTGAGAGGAGTCTAGCTCCATCCTCTTGATACTCCCCCTTCAGATACTTATAGACATTGATGAGGCTCTCTCTCAGTCGTCTGTTCCCAGAACTGGACAAAGCACTCCAGAAGCAGCTTCATCAGGGCTGACCAGAAGGACAGGTACACTTTCCTCAACCTGCTGGCAGTGCTCTTCCCAATGCACCCCAGGATACTGTTGACCTTCTTGGCCCCCAGGGCACACTATGGACAGCTTGCTGTCTACCAGACCACCAGGTCCTTCTCCACAGAGCTGCTTTCTAGCTGGTTGGCCCCCAGTCTGTGCTGGTGCCTGGGGTTATTTCTCCCAGGTGCAGCACCCTGCAGCCTTTGTTCTGCTCCCAGTATCTGCAGCCTATTGAGGTCCTCCTGAATAGCAGCACAGACCTCTGGGGTATTGCCCACTCTGCCCAATTTTGTGTCACCACTGAACTTGCTGAGGACACATCTGCCCCTTCATCCAAGTCATTAATGAATATGTTAAACAAGACTAGGCCCAGTATTGATCCTTGGAGGCCTCCAGCTAGAACCCATGTCACTGCTTACAACCCTCTGGGATCTGCCATTCAGCCAATTCTCAGTTCCCCTCACTGTGCACTCATCCAATCCACACTTTCTGAGTTTCTCTGTGAGGATGTTGTGAGAGATGGTGTCAAAGCTTTGTTGAAGTTGAGACAGACAACATCCACTGCTCTCCCCTCATCCCTCTAGGCAGCTGTTTCATCACAGAAGGCACACACGCAGGCCCAGCAGTCTATGTGTTAGTAAACCTGTGAAAGTATCCAAATTGCATAGCTCTAATCTCAGGCCACTCTCACTATTAAGTATTTTCCTCAGGCTCTTCTTTTATGAAAACTTTTCTCGCAAAACAATGCAGGATGTACTTAGGAAAGCCCTATCCTTCCATATAGCGCATGTTCCCCAACTGCCCTAAAGCCCTCTAGGCATGGTGAACCACCTGTAGACACCTACCTTAGCAGTCTGTAAACCAATCTAAGGAAAGTTATCCTTAGGGTTCCCACCCCTGAGCAGAGAAACAAAAGCATCACAAGGATTTGCCTAAGGTCAGAAAGCAAGTGAGTAGCATAGACACTAAATGCTACTGCTTCTCTTTTTACCTTCCCTTCTGCCTGAGATTTCTAACGGGAGACTTGGGAAGTTACATACCTTTCAAAAGATAGGTGAATGTATTTAGAAACTCTTCATATGACTGCTCATGGCTATTAATAAATTGATCAAGAATGCTGTTCTCTAACAGTTGTTCGCCCATGATCCACACCTTGAGAGTCAAACAGGTGTATTTGCTTTAGTAGGCTGCTTCTGCAAAAGAAAGAAAAGAGTCGTATATATCTGCAGGCAGAAAACAAATCAACTGAAGACTCCTAAATTCACATTGATGGGCACCAGAAAGTCAAATTTTTCTTCTCACCTTGTTAAGTTCTGATCTTGTCGGTGAAACTGTACACAATACCCCAAAAATTCAAGTAGACATAGAAATTTAAAGTACAAAGGGAGAAACAGTAATCATCTATGCCTGGAATTTATGACCACAGGTATTGTGGGTCACAGAAGTGCCAGCTTCTCTTCGTGGTGTTCATTCCCTCATTTTAAGTTGTTCAGTCTTTCAATACATCTTCTGTGCAGAAACAGCAACACCACTCAGCAACATGTTATGTTTAACAACTGGGACATCTGTACGTTCCAGACCTGGACTGAATCCATCATACTCAAGATGCACTGCTCACTGTACCATCAAAGCCACCAACCGAGATTTTGGACAGCATGTCAAATCATGATGATGTGTGTGTGTATGCTGAGACAGCACACAGGACAGGGAGAGTACAGTGGAACTGGGCAGACACATAAGAATGTGAGGACCACTCTCAAGAAGGAAAAAAATACTGAGAACTGAGGGAAACCCACAGAGACTTTTATGACTTGAAAGTCACATGGCAACTGCTTTCCAGCCTGTCTTCATCACTTAACCAGATTCTACAGAAAGTAATGGCCCTGAAACAGCCCTCAGTGAAGCATGCTGAAGTTAACTGTGCCCCTTACTTATAAAAGCTGTGTGACTGCATTTTAACAGCTGTGTGACTGCTAAACACTCATATTATTACCTTTTTATACACATCGGTCCACACTATTAGAAGCAGAAAAACACAGGTGAGGGCTTGGACACATAATTGGCACACTGTGTCACACAGTAGTAACAACTAAAAAATGTAAATGATCAGTTTGCATACACAAATGTCATCAAGATGCAAAAAGGCATTATACACCAAGGGCTTGATTTGCCTCTGTTCCTGTATTTCCTCTCTTGATTTACCATAGCATTAAGAAGTGGATTTTTGGGATGAAAGCTTAATTCTTCAGCAAAACTTCAAATCAACTACGCTAAGGAAAGGCTGCCAACCTGATTTTAAAGTTAAATAAGATCAAAAAAGAATTGTTCAGAGCCCAGTAGGAAAATAAAGCATGATTTCTAACATAAAACTCTAATTTTGTTGGATTGCCTGCTTGTAAGAAAGACTAATGTTCTGAAGATATAAAAATACATGCACATCCACATGACCTAAAGTTTAAGTTTTCTAATGTTTTACAAAAATCAAACCAGTATTAATCTCCCTGTGGACTTACCAAGCAGGAAAAAAAATTCACCAGACTCTCAGAGTGGTTTATGTATCACTGTGGTTTGAGAGGGTTTGAGAGGGAAGCAATGCCTTCCATTCTTCATTATGGTTACATTATTAAAATAATTATTGAAGGTAATTTAATTATGTGAAATAATGCAGTGATTTGCAAGGCTACTATAAAATTATATATATAATATTATATGTAATTTATATATATATAATATTTATGTGATCAAGAAAATGTTAATAACACATTTTTCTTTGGTATCTGGTGTCTAGGATCTCTATGTCCCTTATAAACACTAACAAAATAAACTTAACAATATTCCCATGAGGAAAAGCAAACAAATATTATTCCCAATAATAGATTTAAAAAGAGTTGCAATATCAAGAGGTGAAATTACTTGAAAACAGATCAGTGGAGGGCTGACAATAAAGCATAGATTACTTCAGTGTAAAATGCCCTAGGAAACTAGAAAATTACTATGAATTTTGGGGGAATAAGTGTATCCTTAACCAAGCTGAAAGACAGCTTTCTCAGTGAATACCATGTTCTACAGCCACTGGATCAACAGCCTGAGACTAAGCATCCAGACCAGGTGGTACCAAAATTATATCTCTCAATTCTTACTCTGACGTGCAGCCTCTACTTCCTACAGAACCTGGGAAACTTCAGTCCAGAGTGTCCCTTGCACAGTTGCTATTTAGGTCTACAGAATCTTCCCTTCATAGAGATGAAAAACCAGCCAGTTCCTAATAACAGCCTAGGTTCTTTCAGAAAAACAGCCATTCAAACAACAGAGGACAGACTGGCAGCTAGAACTACCTGTCCCCCATTTTCAATTATTTTGAAGAACTGCAGGGTGCTATAGCATCATCCTAAATGAAAACAAACACAGAGGATGGTATTTGGACAACATCTACTGTCCCTGAAACTGAACGTATGGTTAAGACGGATGGTATTCAAAAGTGGTGTTCAAAAACTTATTTCAACCTATCAAGGTTTCAATATTTTTCACTTTCATTCCATTTTGCTTTTCTGCTGCTCCCCACCTACTTTGTTCTTGAGTCACTCTTAAATGAATACCACACTGTGTCAGTTGCAGAGAAGCTTTGTGATGTGAACAGCTGAAACCAGGCTGACCAGAAGACTCTCACATGCGCTAAGGAGCTCAAGGTAAATTCTGTGTAAGTAATCACCCAATTCACAGCCCCATGGCAATGACTTCTTTAAACTGTCTTGAAAAAAAATGAAAAAATGTACAGTAATGGATTAAAATCCACCACAATTTATGAAGTGGACACAATGACACCTATAGGAATGAAATGACTGCATTGTTCTGCTACAGAGTAGCTACTACAAAAACTTTACTTTTCTTCTTTTTCCCAAAAGGCATCTAACTAACTTGGAGGTTTCAAGGAAAGAAAGGAAAGGCTATCTGATCTTTTCCCTGTGCTGGCTTTGGATAGTTTTAGAGTCAAACATCAGTAAGTGATGCATTCGAACAGCAACTATGCTTGTTTCTTTTTGCATTTCACTACTGCTTATCCATCCAAACAACTTTAACAATGTTTCCTGACATAAACATTCATTAAACCTTGCTGATCATCAGCAGATTGTGGAAAATCAATTTTATTTCTCAAAATGCAGTCTTTTTCCCAGCAGTTTAAGACAAATCAGAAGTCTCTGCATTGAATCACAAAGGCAGGTCAAGTGAGTACTAGCACGATTTCAATTACACAGTGATTAGTTCTACTGAACAATATCAAAAGTGGCAAAATACAGGCTTCCTGGTTTGTGTCACATTTTCAAGTGCTTTATTATGTTTCTTTTAAATATCATATAGGCCCTGAAAAACATCAAGATTCTGAATTTTTAAAAGTATAGAACAGTAAACTAATCCTCTACAAACTCAAGAAAATCTTAAGTAATTTTATTTTTCTGGGGAAAAAAAATAGCATTTCTGGCACAGGTTCAAGTCAGGTTTTCATGCTATGAATTTGCTCTCCCAGAAGTCATTCTCAATTTAAAAAAAAAAAAAAAGGCTTATTCATGAATTTTTTTATAGATCACTCATAGGTTCATGGAAAATACCCACTAGGCACACCTGTTCTCAAGACTGTGTAATCTATATCTGCAAAAATCAGATTGAACACAAATACTTTATTTTTAAATCTTACACTCTGCTACCATGGTATCTGCCCAATCTTTTTTCCCTATAGAACTTTCATAGTAACTATACCTGTCACAACCAGCTTTTTTTCAAAGGGGTCTTTAAATATTTCAGATCCAACTAACCTCTCATAAAAGTAACTCTAAGCAACAAGCATTTCTGAAACACCTCTCATCCAAAAAGGTTTTATGTGTCAGTCTGCACTGAAGACTCTGATTCTGGGACTCTGTTGGCCTGGCTAGTTCAGCATCCAGCTCATAGCAGCCATCACTAGTGACGGGGTGGGCTGGTAATGCAGAAACTGTCTCTGCAGGTTGGCTGCTCATGTAGTTTGGCGACACTGTAGGTGTATAGGCAAGTCTTAAGTGTGCAATAAATTGTCAGGAGTCCAAGTACAGAACCAGAGCTGGTTCCCATCAACTAAGAACGATGAGCAAGCACACTGTGATTCGGGACATTAGAATCCTCTTCAACATGTTCCAGAAGCTACGTAGCAGCATGATGCCTCCCACAAAAAAAACCCGTAACATTCCACTCTGCCCTCTAGACAACAGTACTGGAGAAGTAACATATGTACTCAAATATTTGTGTAAAGCTTGCTCAAAGAAACTGGTTTAGTCACACAAAATGAGTGACTTAGGTCCTATAAAGTAAACTCAACCTGCAAGAGCAGGAACTAGTAATTCTGGAGGAAAATTATGTGATTTCCACTCCTTGCTGCCTTACTGCTGTTTACCACATTAGTTGGCCAAGGAGACTCTAGGGGAGTATGGATTTGAGACAATATTCTTACAGCAATGAAGAATGAGGTAGTACCTTTGCAAAAGGAATAAGCCTGTATCAAAGGAGTGCAGTCAGAATCAATTTAAGCCTATATAGGTGCTGGCTGCTCCCAAAGAGGCCACTATCACCTTCTCTTCCTCTTCACTCTTTGGTTTTTCACTTCAGTACATTTCTTGGCCAGACAAAATAAACTCCCAATATAAAACCTGAAACTAAAGTGAGAAAATGCATAGATTCTGTTTTAAATACACATTTCTTGATCTGCCTTACAGCCATACAATCATGACTGCCTGTACAAGTAGACAGTGGGAACATGGGAAGGACGCAACACTGAGTTTTTGGCAGCCTGTCACAGCTGTTTATGCAACTGTGAACGTACAGCCTCCTCAGGAATACCCCTCACAAATGGCCCAGAAACCTGTGCTTCCTCCACACCAGCAAAAGCAGATGTTACCAGGGCACTCCTACACTCATCACAGATAGAGTCAGAGCCTGGAGTGTAGATTGTCAGCCCCCATGGTGCAAAGAGGCAGGCAAAGCTGGACCTTGAGCCTGTCCTTAACAAATCTTGTGGACTGTGGTCACTACCTTAACAAATATCTCAGGATGGTGCTTTGAAAGTGGGCCAAGTGAAAGGTGTGATCCTGGAAATTTACAGAATATCCACAGTGGGAAAGGACCCACAGGGATCATCAAGTCCAATCCTAAGTGAATGGCCCACAGAGGGGATTGAACCTGTGACCTTGGTGTTATTAGCACCAAGTTTTAACCAACTGAGCTAATCTCAATTCCTGCCAAAGAAAGACATAAAACATTTTCAGTCAGTCAGAAGAGGAAGATTACCCATTTTCCTGAAGGCAACCAACTGTTTCCTTCTTGTCTAGACATCTGCAAATCTACAGTTGCAAAAGAAAACACTCTCTGCTTTACTGTCCTGCCCTACTTTTCTCCCTCCTCCTCCCTGCTCCCCACCACCTGTGGGGAGGCAGAGCTCCTGGAGCGAACCCAACGGCAGCAAGCTCTGCCCACGAGCAGGTGGTCAACTGAACTACAGGAACAAACTAAAAGTTTCAATTACAAAGGACAAAAACTTTCAGATGAGGTTCCTTCCAGCATCTCTCAATTCAATGTGATCGACAACAGCTAATCCTATTAAAATCAACTGGATGTTTGCCATTGCCTTCAGCAGAAGGCCTTAAGGGCACACACTTAATGCATCAGCAATTTGTGCGGATTGGAGCTGAATCTGCTTGCCTAAGTGCATTACTGATCCTGAGAGCTGACCTCTGAGATGGACAAAAACGTGTGCTCTTGTGTCCAGCTCGTATGAGCTTTAAAGGGATATATCTAAGGGCTTTAATTGCAAGCAAGCATATCGATTCTGTTTGATTTCAGTGCTATTATGTCAGTCCCACACCTGAGTAGAAGGTTTTTTTAATGAATTTCCAATGGCTTCAAAAGCACTGCATCCCTTAAAGACCACCAGGACGCCTATGGCAAGGGTAATGTTCTCTCCAAACCACAGTAGCCCCTGCACCCTGGAAGGTGGTCATCCTGGATTTGAAAGTCAAAGCACGGCTGGATTCAATCAGCTATTTTAGATAAGACCTCCAAATAAAGTCCTCTCCCTCACATGTTAAATACTGTTCACTGTTGCTTTTAGACGAGACAGAAAATTGAAGACTGTAGGATGCTGGACTCCCCATGTCCTTTTTCACAGGTTTCAGCCCCGGGGGCCTGGCTAAATACCCAGGATATTGGCATTCTGGCTGGCAAGCCCTATGCAAATGAGTAAAGCAGCCTTCCCTTTCCCTGGGGAGCTGGAATGCATTACTGCAACCCACAGGAAGCCAGCTACACTCCAGCTCAGAGATGACTGTGTTTTACTGGTAGAAAATATGCTGAAAAGCATGGAAATATCTCAGCGCAATTTGGAATGATGTGGGATCAAGAAGATGCAAACCACATATTGTTTTGAGAAATTAATTGTAGAAGAAGAAAATCAAGTGAAACAAAGCATTTCGATAACAGTGAGCAAAACATATGCTGAAAACATATACTACCTATGTCGATGATATTAAAATAGAAATTGGGAAGGAAAAGTCTATTTATTCATTTTCATATGGGTTCTCTCCCATTTAAGAGTCAGGATACAAATCCAAGATATTCTTGTTATGACCTAGACAGTTTTGAACATCATTTTCCTACCTTAGATGCATTATTCTGAAGCTACTTGCTGCAGCTTCTCCAAAGCACTTTGTCATTGACAGTTACAGAGACCAGGTTGGACAGACCATGTCCTCATCCAAAACTGACATGCTGTCACCAACAACTTTAATTTCTCCATCTTCTCAACCACAGTAATTGGAAAAAGAATTTCTAAAGATAAGGCATGTCAACTGGCAAAAAGAGAGTAAAATTAATGTAAAACATTAACATGACAACTGAGGGGTTGGATTTTTTTTTACTTAAACATGCATATCTTTTTTTCCAGTAGATCTTTGATCACAGACCCAAACAAGGGTCAGAATATGTCACACGTAGATAAGGAGCTGTCAAGTGTTATCTAGGCCCTAATGAAAATAGAGGTAAATGTGATCTGAATGCTTTTAAATTTGGGGGAAGTTCTTCAGCATTCAACTCTGCAGTACAATCTCCTTTTATGTTTTTTTCAGTAGAGAAGTAAAAAGCCCATATGGAAGATACAGGGCACAGTGCCTTAGCACTGCTGTATTTCAAATGAAAAATGTCACCCCATCCTATCTGCATTACAGTTATTCAAAGTCTCAAGACAATTTTCACAAACATTTGGTATGTTTGCTTTGCCATACTAATCAAATTCCATTTCAAGTTCCCTCTATTTCTATTCTCACAGCAGTTTCAAATGGGAGTTGAGATATTTCTAAAATACTGTGCAGCAGATGTTGTAACTCAGGAGTGGGTGAAGTAGGGCCAGGAAAACAAAAGCAGGGAGCTATGGAGAGTGAATTGTTTTCCAGGTTTTTCTGTTTATTTGTTGTGCTATGTTATGCAAGTGGCTTATCCTCTGTGCCCCAGCACTAGTAGCTGTTGGAAGGATATGTTCCCAGAGGACTTCCCAGAGTCTAATTATTTTTTGTTGGAGAAAAGCACTGTGAAACTGATGAAAAATGCCACGGAAGGGTGCAAAGTTTTATTAGTCTTTTAAGGTCTGATCAGAAAGCCACTGAAGTAGAAAAAAAAGACATTTCTAATTACTTCAGTGGACTTTGAGTGGGACTTTCAGTGAGCTCTCACTCCCTGAATTGCAGGCATTTGTCATTTCCTTTGCTCTGTTTCAATGTCATTGCTTACTGGCAGCAGAGCGTTCCTGGGGAAAGTAGCAGTATGCCAATCAGCAAGAGATATTTCTTTAACTAGCTATTATTTTTTCTTTTAACTCAAAATTTATTGTAAATTACTTTTTAAAACAGCATTGAGATATGCTGAATAAGATTACAAGGTTGACAGGTTTAGCAGTGTAAAAAAATTAAACCCTAATGAAGTATATGCTGCAGACATTTACAATCTAACTAAGAGACATCTACTGTCACGCTGAAATTGTTCTACTGCAAAGAGTTAAAGCTTCTGGAGGCTGGTGAGTTTCTTGTTGTGCCATCTGAAGACAAAGGAGGAAAGAAAAAAAAAAAAACAGTCACAGCCAGTTAGCCACAGTAGATGGGTTCTCAGGAGCACATCTGCAAATTAAGCAGAGAGATTCTACTCCATCAGGCTGTCTCTCCTTGCCAGGAGCCCCCTGTGCTGTTAGAGAAGATTCCTCAAATTGCTCACAATTGAATCCAAATTACACAGAAAGATTTTGGAGGAAGCAAAAAACAGCTATCAGCCAGGTATGTCTAAATTACTGTTTTGCCCCAAGCAAACTTACACTTAGTAAATGTTTTGAGAAATACTATATAAAAAAATTCATTCCTTAAGCCTGTTTGTGAAGAACTTCAAAGGTCTCTGAGTGTCTTGTTATGATTTTGGTTGTGGAGAATTTGGAAACGGCACTTGCTTTTCAGGGGTATACTTCTCCATTTTGGAAATGGAAAAGCAGATCAGTCAGAGAAAAAAAAAATACAATCCTACAAAATAGGTTTAATTCTACCATAGGTATCTGTGCTTATGTCAAGTTAAAAATTATTGCAAACTAATGAATTTAATAGTCAGCATGGGCATTTATCAACTAAGACTCCATGCTATCCTGCAATCCATTCCCTTGGTGTCTAATCAATATTGCTCAAATACCTTTGTGTAAATGAGAAAAGGTTCTTTGGGTTTGCTGCAGTTTATGACATCATCGTAGAATCATAGAAACACCTGGGTTGGAAGAGACCGCCAAGATCATCAAGTCCAACCCTTGATCAACTCATTCATCATTCATTCTTTGGCAGCATTCAAATTACTGTGAAATTATTACAAATATGGTACTTTTAATGTTAAAAACTATGAGATGTCACACTAAACAGTAGCACTGATTATTCATTGTTCTCCTGATTAGAATGTTTTTGTTGCCTAATCAGGTAACAGCTAAAGTACATAGGTGAACAATTTCCACATAGTGTCAAAGAGGACAACAAGTAGGAAACACAGTCTGGGAGTGACTCAGGGCTTAAACATTGTAACCTAGTGACATTTTATAAACCCTGGATTTACAGGCCCTAGGATACAGGACCAGTGGGAAACTTGCATTCCATAAGAGAAGCTAGAAGACAAGGAAGGCTATCCAATGGTGTATGAAATATCACTTGATGTTTAGGTGACTGAATCCTACCCCTTCTTTCCAAGAGACATTCATCCTGGTCTCTGTGAACATTTAATATAGTTTCTGAAATTATATACTATACAAAATTGTGACTATATCCATGTATTTCCACACTAAACACATTTCAAATTACACTAGCTAGTGCTTTTAAAAAGCACATTTTCTCTTCATTTGATCCTTCTGTAAATGTATCTCCCAATGAATCTATCTAAATCTGAAGTCCTTGTAATCTCTTCTTGCCATAAAGATAATTATTACCTGGAAAAAAAATACTCAAAATATAGTTTGATTTTAAAATAAAATAAGGGAGAATATTAGTTTTCTTCTTCCTGTTAGCTTAGCTTTTAGCTCAGATCTCTACTACTTCTCAAACACAGGAGTTATAGAAGTAATGCTGAGGTTCTCACTTATTTGTACAATCCTTGCAATTTCACCTTTCATAAAAATACAAACTATGATGAAGCATGACTCAAGTCACCTTAACTGATAATTGATTATGTAACTCCACCCTTCTCTATCTATTCATCTTTACTTCTTGTAGTGTCTTTTCCCCTGTATCTTGTGTTGTACCACAACAAAGGCATTTGTTTTTAGCCCTCTGCACTAACTCTAACTCTAATCCAATTCCACAATGACACAGTTTTGAGCATAAAGCCACAAAAAACACTTCAAACTCTTTGGTTGTAAGGTTAGAATTTTACCTTTTGTGTTCCCTGAAGTTGCCCAGGGTCAGATGAGCCCTGGCCCAAAGGAATCAGAGGTATTGGAAGGTTAGAGGTGGAGGTCAGCATAGCCAAAGAGCAACCACACTGTGTCAACACACTGTAATTAGCATGAAAAAACACAGAAAGCCAAAGCAATTCCAGCAAGTGCCTAACGAACTGTCTGTCAAAAAATCTCAGATAAATATTCTGTTACTTACTGAACTGCTTGCTTATGTAAAGTTCAAGAAATATTAAGAGATGACAAGGAGGAAGCATGTTTAATGTCCTTATTTAACCAGTAAGTTCTGTGTATCTATCAATCTCACTTCTAATCATTTTCACTGATCTCTTCTCCATACTGTATCTGCAGACTCTTTGGATAGTACACTCTTCAGAACTGAGTACTGCTCAATATTCAGGAAATAGTTTGTGACATTGTGGATACTAATAATTGTCATATTTGGGCATTCTTTAAGTAGATGTAAACATATAAGAGGCATACCGATATGTCAATTATTTGCCATTTTCAAGACTTCAAACATAAGCCAAATGTAGAACACTACTGTTACAAAATAAAGCACACTAATTTTCTCATATAGAATACTAATTTTCTTATGGCATCTTCAGTATGGAAGACATTTTATTTTTCTAAAGATCCTGTAAAAACAAAGAAGTAACCAAGTAACATGATAGAGGAGAGAAAGGACCTCTAATCCAGTAAACCCAACTAAGTACAAGCTCCTCTGACACCATTGTTGAATGCTTATAAGAAACAAGCAGCAGAGACTCCCATTTAGCATACCACCTGAAGGTAAATAACTTGGCAAATCTTTCTTCATGCATAATAAGAACAACCTGCTGTGTATACTGACATGTTCAGAACAAGGTTCACTAATTTAATTAACTTATAATTGAACTTACAGTGCAGTACTTCTGAAAAGGAATCTAAATGTAGAAAAAACTATCACCTTGAGGGCAGAAGCATTAGGACTGGCTACACAGTGAACTGAACTTTACCACGATCTTATTCCACAACATGTAATGTTGTGAGACAGCTACTGCATGGATTGTTTTTCAGGTAGACTCTGTAGCTATACCTACTCTGTCTGTGTGCTCTGGCCTAAGTTTCTGAAAACATACCATGGCAGACCCATATTTTAACCCATCAGTTTGCATCCCTGTTTGCAGGCAGGCAGTGTAGGAACATGGTACAACATGGCAATTTGATGTAGTGAGTGTCATCAGTTCCCATGTTTTTACAGTGACTCTTCCTGTACACAATGTTGTTCCAGATTCCCCAGGTTTTGATATCATGTAACTAGAAGACACTAACCCTTCCTTAAAAAAGAAACTCTGTGTGTCTTTTTTATGTTGTTACAGCAAAATGAAAAGCAGGAACAAGGAAATATGAATCCTAAAGATTCCAGACCAAGCAATTACATTTTAAAATGTAGAGCGATTTATGGGGTTTTTCCTAATATTTAGTTCAGACTTTTAAATTCTGGGATTTGACAAAGGCCGGGGCAGAGAATATGGACATTTACTAAAAGGCACAACTCTGCTGCCACCAAATGACAGTGCCAATGAACAGGGGCGTTATTTCCCTCCCTGGTGTCTGTGCTCTCCAAAGCTTTCAGTGTTACTACATAGGCTGACTACATAAACTCTTCTGGGTTTTTGAACAAAGAGATTTATAAAAGATACCCCTTGAAATCTACTCATGACAGCGAGAGCAAACCACAATCATGAAAGATACAGAACTGGACCACACTGAGAACACACCACAGAGGCTCTCGAGCCACCCAGACGCGCGAGGGGGCTGTGCAGGATGAGCGACCCCGGCACCGACCGCCTCCGCCGCTGCGGTGCCACCTGCGTGGTTACAACGACAGCGGGCATCGCCTGCTCCCAAGTGTATTCAGCAAATCCTGGGTTCTTTCCTTGCGACCCTGCAGAACGAGCAGCTGCAGTGCGCGCTCGGCGCTGCCCGCACCTCCCTCAGCCCACGGAGCCCGGGGCGCTGCGGCCCGTCCCCGGCCGTGACCCTGCAGGGCCGGGACCCCCGGGCGGCTCCGGCGCACCGGCCTGCCCGCCTCGGGGCGA
>VWZG01006178.1:517320-537947 GCA_013396735.1 Grallaria varia | reverse complement strand
CTCACTCGCTCACTCCCTCATTCGCTCCCTCGCTCCCTTCCTCCCTCCCTCGCTCACTCCCTCCCTCGCTTGCTCACTCACCCGCCACTGACGGAGCCGTTCGCCCACCGGGCCCGGGTCGCACGGCCGGGCAGTGCCGGGCCGCGCCGCGCCGCGCCGCGAGAACTACGGTCCCCGTCAGCCCGCGGGGCCGCGGCCGCCCCGGAGCGGGCGCGCCGGTGTTCTCCGCGCCGACAGGCCGTGATTTGTACAAAATTTGTACAAAATCCCCAGCTCATGCTTGACTCACGTCTTGAGTCGCGGAAAAGGGTGTCTTTTCGGGTCTCCAGTGTGAGCTGAAGCGCAGCTTTAATACGATTTATTCAAATGCTGTTAAGTAATTCTCATAGGGTCTAATGCATGTTTGATCCATTTCTTTTGTTTTTTTTTTTATTTTCTCAGCCACAGTATGGCCCAGTCGACAGACAAAATGCCGCTGCAGATGATATCAGCTGTCAGTAACTCATCCTTGCTTCAGCCAGGCTTCTCTCTCCTGAATTTTGATGGACATGTGTTTTTTTTTGGGCAGAAAGGGTGGCCAAAGAGATCCTGCCCCACTGGTGTTTTCCTCCTCGATATAAAGCAGAATGAGCTCAAAATGAAACCTGCCTTCTTCTCCAAGGACTCGTGTTACCTCCCCCCTCTCCGCTACCCTGCTCTTTGCACGCTCAGAAGCGATGCAAAGCCTGACGAGTACCAGTATATCATCCATGGTGGTAAAACACCTAACAATGATCTTTCTGATAAGATTTATTTTATGAGTCTGGTAAGCAAAAATAGCAAGAAAATGGTGCTCCGCTGCATTGAGAAAGACCTGGGTGGAGATGTCCCTGAAGCTAGATATGGGCATACAATTAATGTAGTTCATAGCCGGGGAAAAAGCATGAGTGTAATATTTGGAGGGAGATCATATACTCCTCTTGCACAAAGAACCACGGAAAAATGGAACAGCGTAGTTGACTGTTTGCCATGTGTGTTTCTTGTTGATTTTGAGTTTGGGTGCTGTACATCATACATACTTCCAGAGCTTCAAGATGGACTTTCTTTCCATGTTTCAATCGCCAGAGATGATACAATCTACATTTTGGGAGGCCATTCACTTCAAAATAATACCAGGTGGCCCAACTTGTACAAGCTGAAAGTTGATCTCCCCCTGGGCAGCCCAGCTGTGACCTGCACCATCTTGCCAGGGGGGATATCAGTGTCAAGTGCTATAGTGACTCAAATCGGTGATACTGAATTTGTCCTTGTCGGTGGCTACCACTCTGACAACCAGAAACGGTTGGTGTGTAACACCATAGTTCTGGAAGATAGTAAGATAGAGATTGCTGAAAGGGCGAGCCCAGAGTGGACACCAGATATTAAACACTGCAGAATGTGGTTTGGCTGTGATATGGGCAAAGGGTCTGTATTGCTAGGCATTCCAGGGGCCAACAAACAGCTCATCTCAGATGCAAACTACTTCTACATTTTGAGATGCAAAGGAGCGGAAGAGGACAAGGAAGAAGAATTGACAACACAAATTTGCAGTCAGACATCAAGCGAAGACCCTGGCGATTCCACACCATTTGAAGATTCAGAGGAGTTTTGTTTTAGTGCTGAAGCCAACAGCTTTGACCTCGATGATGCTGACACTTACAATGAGGATGATGAAGAAGATGAATCAGAAACAGGCTACTGGATCACCTGCTCTGCTAGCTGCAATATTGACATTAACTCCTGGGTCCCCTTCTATTCGACAGAACTCAACAAGCCTGCAATGATCCTGTGTTCCAGCGGGGCTGGCCACTGGGTCCATGCGCAATGTATGGACCTCTCAGAGACCATGCTTCTACGTCTCTCAGAAGCAAATGTCAAGTACTTCTGCAACAAGCACATTGACCTTAATAAAGGGCTACAAACTCCCCAAAAGGTGGTGCACCTGAAAAAGCAACCCATGAAACCTCCGCGCAAAAAGAAAACCATGAAGTTAGCAACATCAACAAAGAAGTCTTTTCTTCGGAGACTGTTTGAATAGATTTACATTGCTGATTTGTATTCATCTGGGAGGAAATGAAAGCACAAAGACAGTAATGTTTGAATCAGGGTGGATAACTGGAGCTTGGAGAATTGTGGGGTTTTTTTCAATTATCTCATTTCTCTTACATTTCAAAGCTCATTAATTTATTGTCTCTTATGTGTATTCTTGTAATATCTATATAGGAACCTCATCATAGAGGACATTGTACAAACACATAGTCAGATACTGGTAATTTGGTGCTGTCTTTTACTATAACTTACTCCCCAGTAAGTTTAGTGAAACTGCTGGTAGGATGAGACATTATCCCATGCACTCAGTGCTGTTAGTATCTGTCCATAAAGAACATAAAGAACCCATTTTACTTTTTTTACCTTAGTAGTTCTAGAAATATTTGATCTAATTTGTAGCTGCATTAGTCCAATTTTATGTTGGTGTAATGAAATGAAATGAGACTAATTACTCTGGTTTTAAGCAAAAATAGTGGCGTAAGTCATGCATGTCATAAATAATGAAATATTCAGACACTAAGGGTGAGTTTTCTACAGGAACTTCCATTATGGAAAGCTTACATGTGGAGCATCTAATGCTGGATAATTATTTTTTCATTTTGAGAGGTATTGAATGTTTATATGTCAGTTTTGGCTATAGATGTGAAATACCTCACAGTAAAAATCAAATTTCTTTTTAAAACTACTGTGCTCATCAACTGCTTTGTGTTAGTATTTTAAAACATCTAGTGAGTTAATAAAATTTATAGTAAAAATTACTGCATTTTTTTTCACTTACTCCTGGATAAATCAAACACTGTAAATCCCAAAGTTTACAAAAGGACAGCACATATGCTTGGGAAGCCTCAAAGGGGTCTACCTTCACAGCCACCCCATGCTGTGAACTCCCATTGACTTCTGAAGAAGTTCCTTCTGATGAAGAGGACTTTTATCATTTACTCCAGGTCCTCCACTACCCAGTTTCTTCTCTGCTTTCCCAGCATGACTGTGTAGAGTGTGAAAGCTTAGAAGTGCGAGCTGTATCTCAGAGTGATTCATTGGGCCAGTGAAGCATTGTGAGCGTAGAAACAAATGCAGTTGGCTGCTCAAAGCATGTGGAGAAGATTGAATTCAGATTGAAAAGGACATTGTCAAGGTTGAATAGCCCAAGAGTTTACTAAGGTTTTTTTGTAGATTCTTTTATTGGCTATTTGTAAAGCCTCATCATTCTTGACTTTTATTTTTATTACTGCTCCAAACATCTTTTCAGAAAATCAATACCATCAGCTCAACATTTGTGAGCCAACAATAATAGCACAGTATTCACAGTCCAACTCTCATGCTGGATCCCTGAATAAAAAAGAAAAACAGGAGCAGCTGTCAGCTATTTGATCACTGTGTGCAGACCCTGAGCAGCCACTCCTTTGTAAAGCGGCCTGTGTAGCACAGTATTCCGACCAACACCGATGTGTATCCACACTACTCCCTTAAAACCTTACCAAGTCAAGTCAACAGCAAAGAAAAGGAAAGGGCAACCATACAAAGTTTCCATTTCCAACCTTTTCATGTGCTGAGGGAGGTTATAGTTTGGGTTGGGCTTGTAAATGGGAAGTATATCATCCTGATTCCCCTCTTAACAGTCTGATATTAGTATAAATTCATAGATTTCAATGCCAACTTCCCATTTCCTTTGTCACGCTACTTTTACATAAGCTCAGAGTTTATAGTGCTATATGTTTTTCCACCGAGTAAGTTAATATCATGCCCATGTAAAATTCCTTCAAAGCAATGAAATTCAACAGTCAACATCCCCTTCTGTAGGTTACTCAGAGGTGTTAGTGAGCTGAATTGTCATTAAAATATATGTTCCTCATGCACTTATTTTCATCAACAATAGAAAAAAAAAAATCTGCACCAACATTATAGCCACATCATCACAACACCAGCAAAAAGGGACAATATGCTCACACAACAAAACTCCATCCCTCGTCACTTTACCATTTTTCCACAAGAAAAGCCTCCTCACAATTACTGAACTCCCTGGCAATATCCCGTCTGAGTTTTTGCCTGTTATCTCTCCCAGTTACTACCATTATCTCAAATTCTTTGGACAGCATATTGTGTGACAAATCTGTCTGCTAGTGCAGACAAATAGAAGAATGGAAACATTTTCTTAAGGAAAAGCTTGACACTGGCCTAGCAGAAGTGACATTCAGCTTAAGATAAGCCTGGTGACTCAGGCACTTGTGATTGCAGTACGTTGGGAGCAACTCTGAATTTCCAGAACTGCTTCCTGCAGCTCCAGTGATGCCCTGAACCCCTTGGAGCTTAGAGCAGGTACACTCAGCATGTGGCAAGCACAAGCAGACATTGCAGCTCCTTCCAGTTCTTGCCCGAGTTGTTCTTTGCTTTGAACACTGTGGCTATGGAAAAACCAACTTGTAGTCAGACTTTATTTCATGCATCACTGGGCCCATAACATTAGTGTATTGTATATTTGAGCTGTGCTTTTTGAAAATGTATGGTTTATTTGAGTAGGAGGGAGAAATTGCTTGGCCAAACCATGTCCCAGCTTCACAGTGAAGGGCTGTACCAGCAGCATTAAATCACAGATCACAGAGTGTAGTTACTGCAGGAAGTTGTAAGTAAAATATTAAACACTTGAAAGGGCTTGAACATAAAGAGATATATGAACTTCAGCCCGTAAAGAAGACACTTGACATAACATTCAAGACTGCAGAAAGTACTTAATTTCTTGAGTCATGTACTTTAAAAGCATTCATTGTCTTCAAAACCAGCTAATCAATACAAGATGTTTCTTGCTCAGGCAGGTTAGAATTAGCAGATAAAATGGAGTAGATTTGAGTGCAGAAATAAATCTCTATTGTATCTGCATCCAACTGACCTGTGTTTTGTAACCACAATCCACAGCATCATGGTTCCCAGACACATTTTAGTGATACTGTACTGCTATTATCAGCATTTATGAGAATAATATATGGATTGTACTGGTATTGAAAGGTGCTTGGACCTTGAAGTACCTGATTAATCTACAGGAAAGGCACAGCACAAGCTTTAGTGGTAGCACTAAAGCATGTGTCATAGTTCAGAGTGACTCATTGCACCAACAGACCATTGAAACAAGTGGAAACAATGCAACTGGGAGCCTAAAGCAAAAAGAAAATATTGAATTCAGATTGAAAAGGAATCTGTAAAGTTATTTACTGCTAGACCCTTTGTATTAAAGACAAAAGAATTGGCTTACTTCTTTCTTTTTTTTCATGATTGGTGGCTATAGCTCCCTCCATATTAGATTTCCTACCCTATTCCATTTCAAGTGAGACTTAACTTTTGGGAAAGGCTTGGCCCTCTGAAAATCAAACTCCAATCTGTTTTCTGTTTCAAAAACTCTGGCACCGGAGCCCATTTTTAGTTTGAAAAAGACAAAACAATAACCTTATAAAATTTCCGATTTCTCAATACATATACATATGCAGGAAGAACAGGGCACTGGCTACTGCCAGGACCTCCTTTGGGTGGTGCTTATTGTATATTTCCTTGTCCACTTGCTCAGAGTGCCCATCTCCAGAGGAAGAGCTGGGAATTGAAAATACATCCCTTGACCTCTCTCGTGATGCTGCTAGAAAAGGTGCTCATTAAATCCTTCCTGATGTGTTTTTTTGTATCATGGACAATATTAAGCTTGATGCAAAAGCCACAAAAGCTCCTTAAACACTTAAGGAAACACTTAGAGTTGGAGCTTGAAAATTATACCATGAATTATGTCCCTAAAACAGGGCTCTGAAGAAGATCAGGGACAGGCCTCATTATTCTTCATCTGATCCCAACGGGAATACATGGAAAGCAAAATTCAGTCAGTTGTTACAGATTTAGGAGTAAAGGAGTTAAATCATCCTAATTTACCAGAAAACCCTCTGAGGCTTGTTTTTTTGTTTTATATGAGTTCTGGGTTTTTTCCATCCAATATTTTTTTTATTCAAGGTCAGATGAAAAAAAAAACTGGGTGATATAAAGTCAGGATATGGTATGGTGTGTCTAATTATCTGATTACAAAAGGAAATCAAGTAGCTTAATTTGCTCATAGTTGGTTCCATCCAAACCAGTTTGTTTACATAGATCTTCTAACCCAGAGATATCATTGTAGGGAAGAAAGAAAGACTTTTCTGAAGTAGAATAAAGGTAAACTACAAGTAATGAACTAAAAGGTAGATTGGAACTAATCTTTACATCTCAGTCTCTGATGGGGAGCCAAAATGTGATGCAAAGGATGCACAGAAATCAGTAAAGAGACTTAATGTTTGAACATGGAGATAACAGTGCAAGGCTGATTTTACATAAAATATGGGATGGTATTTGTAAATGAAGCAAAAGCCATTTACAGACTAAATAAAATTGGGTTTATATCAGTTTAGTTTTCTGTCAAACAGTTGCCTGTGAGGAAGGGTGTTGAAAGGACTGCAGATACTCACAGAGTAATCGTAATTTAGTGTTGTTTTAGTGACTTCCAGAACAGGGCTGAAATCACAGCTTCTGGGTATTAGAACAGCCTAACTATGAAAAACATCCACAATTTGAGTGAAGACTGTCACCACGAAATTACGTACATCATTGGAAAACTGTTAAGAAATACAAAGACAGAAACATAAATATTTGTAATACCTTTATTTTAAACTTGTTTAATGAAGTTAAGAAACTGTAATACAGTAAGAAAAATTATGAAGCCGTGAAGTAAGACAAAGCAAAGAACTCAATGTAGTCAGAAATCAGGAGGCTGTAAATATGTAGAGTTTGTTTCTGAACTACCTGACTAAAAGTCAAAGTTGATTTGCTTAAAGTCAATAGACTTATTCCTGTGAGGAAAAAAAAAGTGATACAAGGATCACGGCTTCCAACATAGTTCACATCATTTCATAACATGGCAATTCACAATACAAAGCCCTTGAATAAAACAAAACAAGAAACATAATGTGATTGTATAAAAACTACAGCCAATACAATTTCAGAACAAGACAGTAATTATTTACCATGAATTACTGAAGACTTTGTAACACTTATTAATGTAAAAAAGAAAGCGTGGAGCTTTGAAAGAGTATCATGAATAGAAGTGTCTCCATATTTCTAAAACCTTTTCAAAATCAGAAAGCTTAACAATAGGCTGCATAACAAAATGATGCACCTGTGTGCAGTCAGGGCTTGTTTGCCCTCCCATGCATGCATGGCTCTGTGCATGTAGCATTGTTATTTTAGCTCTGTTTACAAAAGCTTCATTTGAAGGTACCTATCCTTTCAGTACTATTTGTTCTAATGAGTTCAAAATTCTCAACTGATTTACAGAGGACGTCAACAATGGGGAAATAGAAGATTAAATTAGACTAAAGTCTAAAAAAAAAACAGAAAAGGAAAAAAATAGTAGCACTTTGCTTTGTCAGCTATCCTGCCCAGAGCTGGTAGAATGTGAAATGTGTCTTTATGGCTTAATAATATACCACAAAAGAATATTTTCATGTCCCACTGGATTTCTCTGTCCCAATCCAGGTTTTTTTCAGTCTGATGAGTTACCCCAGGATATAAGGCTTGTCTTAAGAAATCACACATGTAAGGATAAAACTTACTCAACCCTTTTGAAGACAGTGACACAAATCATTTGCTGTTAAATCAGCAGCCTGTTAAATTGAATACGGAATTTGAAAATGTTAACAGAGTCACTGAAATTACATGTGCAAAATTAACTAAGACTAGTGTGTCACTCCATGGCACATATTCATTGCAATGGATGAGTTTGGGTTACTTGAGGGTGAAATTCACTCCTGTGCAAAAGGTAACAAAAACTATACAGACCACTTAAATGGAGTAAAATCACCATGAAATGAGTAAAAGATTGTTAAACAAACCCCTAATTTATTCAAGCAAAGTCAAGGATAAAGCATAAGGTAATACAGTTGTCCCAAATACACATGCAGAGAAAAAAGAAAAGCGTGCAGCTATTTATATAATGAAATATATGCTGACCAAAAATGAAAACTGTAGCTGCATTTACTGCTAAAAGATTTTCTTTGTATCTGGTATATGCACTCCCTGGGAAATAGCTGTGTTTGTGGTCTACATTTATTGGTATAGAATGATACTTATGTAAAACTAGTTGTTATGCTATATGGAAATACTTGTTTTCAAAGAAATTAAAAAAAAATTCATCTATAAATGAACAGTCAGTAAGTGCAAATATACAGAGAGAGAGGATACACCATACCAAAGATGCAGTAGTCCTTATTGACTGCTAAGATAAAAGGCCTTATTTGCAACCGCAGGTTTTAACATTGTGTTAAACTATGTTTGAAGAAACCATGTTAAACCAAAATCCTAAATTACAGAATACTTTGTAAATCGTAATTTAATTAATAAAAACCAAAAGAAAGGCATAATTAGAATAATACTAATATTTGTATTAATTACTAAAGCTTCACTCTATTTTTTCATTGTCCATAAATGGTAAATGCCAGACCCTCAAAGATAAACAAAATGAGCAAGATACTATGAAACCACAGACCATTAATTCTTTTAAGTTTGTTGCTCACTTACACGCAGAAACCAACTTCTGCCACATCAAAATGAAAGGAAAAAAAAAAAAAAAGCAGATTCTTTAAGATCCATGCTTTGATTGTTTCTGCATTTAATCTTGTTTCAGAAATATTACTCCAATCAGAGTCACACCCTAACTACAGATGTGAATCTGAAAGGCCAGATGATTTGGGGGCATCTCAGGTATTTGAGTATGTTTCATGATTATGTCATTGAACTAAAGTCATATAATAAATACCACTTCATAAAGAAATACCAACTAAGCACTATGTAATAGTGTAAAATATGTTATGCAGAAATTTCAGTACAGTTCATTGCTTTTTAACTAGTCATGTGTGCAACTATCTTTGACATTAATAAATAAAATTCCTCTGTGAGTGTGTTACATCCCAGGTGTGAAAAATCCCTGTGTCAGATACAGTTGGAGTACATCAGCAGCAGTCAGTGAAATATCCTACTGGCATGCATCTGAGCAAAGTAATTACCGTCTTCTGACAAATGGGACTGCTGTGACTAAAGTCACTTGGTGAAATTGTGGGCCTGCTGGTATTAATGACATTTTACTGGTGACTTCAGTGAGGTCAGGAATTCATTCAATATAACTACTAATACAAATTGTACTATATACTGAAGTAACCACAGAAATCTAAAATGCTCATGAAGCAATAAGCTGCACAGCAGAGCTTGAATGTACTTTGTGGAATGAGATAACCACAAGGCACTGTAAATCCTGATTTAGGAGCACAAGTTTGCATTTTAGAGTAAACAGGCTATGATAAAATTATATTTTAAAAACTTCAGCTACCTTTCCTATATCTTCATATAGTAAATTATCATAGTGATATCACCATCTGCTCCTAAGCAGTACTACAATATATATGTTAAATAATATTTTTAGAATATGTGAGATCAAAGTTTGCATCTTTAGTCAGTATTTTATATAAAAATAACTGAACTTTATGCCAAATCAATTATGCAAGTGTCTCACTGATGAATCGTTACTTATAAAAGCCAAAGAACCATCAATAAAATAACCAAACCTTCTTAAAAAGCAAATAGCAAAATGGACCTAAAAATGAAAACAGAACAAACAGCCATGCTTCCTTTTTCAGCAACTGTCTTAACTCTCCAGAATCATATTCCTTCCAAAATATTACTCTCAATAAAACCTTGTTTACTTTGATTTTATCACTTAGAAACAACATTCTAAGATCAAAACAAACCAGAGACCTTTCTTTGCAATTTGTTTCTGCTTTAATTTCATATAACAACTGGTAAATGCACCAGCACATTGCCTCTTGGAAACTCCCAACAGACGTGGTGTTTATTAAACTCCTCTCAGCACCTTTAACAGGGAGTGTAAAAATTACCATTTCAGACTTCCCTGTACCTCTGCAGGTCTGGAGAAGAATCTGCTTCCTTGCAGGAAGACACCATCACAAACCCAGCACCAAAGGTGGTTTACATTTAGAGTACTGCTCAGTCATTGTTTTCCAAGACCTCCAGTGGCAGAGAGTCACCTAAACTATCGCCTGAATCAATGGTGAAGCTCTGGTTTTTTAATGTTTTATGAGCATTCATGAACTTCTGGAGATACTTAGAGGTATATAGCCAGTGATGCTTCAAGACATCCTCCATCTCATAGCACTTGGACTGCCTGGCATTCATTTTTCGGAACCTTCTAAACAGTTTGTTTCCAGACTCATTTCCTTCACTTGCCCAGGCCCCAATGGACCCATCTCTTTCAATGATTTCAGGAACATGAGCAAGCGTTTTGTGGAAGTAATTTGTAATCTTGCCTTCATATCTGTACTTGAACTTTGTAGATAAGAGCTCAGCAAAACGCTGTGAGTTGTAGCTATACTGGCACAGCAGTTCTGGGCACTCCTTGCCAGGGCATGAGGATCGCCACACTGGCTTCATCTTCAGATAAAGGTCCATTAGTTCTTTTAGGGGTTCATGCCTTTCCTCACACTTTATTAATTCACATACTGCCTCTACTGTCTCTTTGGACATAAGCTTTCTAGCAAAATTTCCAGTCATCCTCATCATAGGCTTCAAGTTCATCTTCTTCCTGAGGTGTTTGTCAAGAGTCAACTGCCACCTCTTCCTCTCCTCTTTAGATGCATCAGGATTCTTGTAAAGTTCACCAATCTCCATCTGGAAAATCCTGTAAAATTCTGCTGCATTGCCAATGTCACAGTGCAATGCATCTATGGAGGGAACGGTCTCAATAAAAGGTTTGGCTGAAACACCCTTCACTCTGTCACGGAGCTCATCAACAGATTCATGATATGGGTTGGACCTCCATATTTCATATCGTTCCAGATTTTCAGCATGACTCCTGGTTATGGAGTGGAAGACCAAATTCTGGGATGCCTCCAAGCGGGTTGCATCACACAGGGTACAAATATAAGTGGAACCTGAGGCCTCCAGCCCTTCCACTTCCCGCACAAGTTTCTCATCATATCCTGTACCCCTAAAGACAAATCTGAACGTTCTCAGGATGCCTCCCATCTCGAGCAGCAGTTCACTGTTTTTCATAGCCTCTCTTTCTGCTATGAGCGGGCTCAGGATTGCTGTCAGAGTTTCATGATCTGATTCGTCCGCCAGCATAAGGCACAAGGGTTTGCAACACAACTCTGAATTGGGCTTTACTTCCTCAAAGATTCTCTTGCTTTCATTCCCATGTGCAATAGCAATGTTCATGACTGTGAAAGAAAAGCGAACAGCCTTCTCTGGGACAGCAGGCCCACTTCCATGCTTCTCACTGACATCTCCCATTCCATCACAGGACTCTTTTACTACCACAGTGAAGGGACCATTCAAATAGTCATCCAGGTTTTTTGCTTTCATGCCTTCCAGGATCTCCTCCTCCATGTCCTTTAAGGCACAAACCAAGGCTGCATCATATCGAAATCTCTTTGCAATTGTGTCTACTGGGTAGTCATCAATTGAGAGTGGCAATCCTGATAACCCATCTATAATTCCCACTTCTGTATTAGTGGATACATTTTTCAAGGGAGGTTTCCACTCAAATGGGTGATAACCTGGTAGAAGGGCTTTCTCAGCAGTGCGAAGAGCATGCAAGGGCTGAAAGATCTGCCTGCCCGTGACAGCTTTTACAGTTCTGTACATTTTATGGTACTGGCTACAGCTGAGAAACGTGTTGACTCGGATTGCCAGACAGACAGCAGGATGAAGTCCAGATCCCCTCCCTTGCATTATAGCCTCCAGTTCATCTGCTTGCCTGTGTTCATTTTTTGCTCTTAAAGCTAGAAGGAACAAAGTCATGCATACAGCCTTTATATCACCACCCTCTTCTTTCTCAGCAAAAGCCTTGACTTGACGTTTCAGTTCCCTCAGACGATGTTTCTGAGCTCTCCTTGTCAAAGACAGGAGATGCTGCCTTGGTCGGCCGCCTTTATTTATGTGGCTATAAAGCTCTCTTTCTTTCATCTCCTTGTGGCTGGAGATGTGTTGGCCATATTTTCCATACAAGATCTCTTCATCACATTCCTTTATGGGGCATCTAATACCCAGGCTATCAAGGATGTTCAGGAAGGATTTCACAGGGGTCACCAGATCAGTAGGGAAGCAAGGATACCAGCAGGAGGGGCAATAGCTGCCCATAACCTTGATACATTTAAGGATGCAAGTTCTGCAGAACAAGTGCCTGCATGTTGTTTCCACTGGATCTGCCAAAATATGATCACAAATCTGGCAAGAAATTGATTTAATGAAATCTACTGGGTAATCAACTGCAAGCAGCTTGGTGCTGAGATGTGTATTCTTGCAACTGACAATCTCTTTCATTACATTTTTTTTATTTATCTGTGCTTGGTTCTTTACACCTCTGTTTAGTCGAGCACGTTCCACAATGGTCTTCACACGTTTGCCATGTTGTACACTTTGGGGCTGGCTTTTTCTCTTGACTCCTCGAGTGGTAGTATGGCACACATCACAGTTTGGGGAGTGAGGCTGCCACTCCATTGTGCTGTTCCTAGGAAAATATACTTCACATAGAGTATTACTGAATTTTCGATGCATAATACTCCAACAATTGTGACAAAATCGAGTAGGATGGATAGTATCAACATCCCCTCGCACATCAATCTTGAAAACCTTAGCGATAAGATCTGGCCAAGAGGTTGCTTTCTTTTCTTTCTTTCTCAGAAGCCACAGAGTTTCATCATCCACTGGCCCATGCACTGGGTGAGTTCTCTTGTAATAATCAGTTTTAAATGAAACTCCACAGATGCGGCAAAGTTGTTTCAGATTGTTCTGATGAGCTCTATTGTCTTGTGTTTTCATGTCATGGGCCTCTTTCTCAAGTGCCTGCCTATTGCCCATTAACTCTGTCTTTTCTTCTCTTAGCACTGCTTCATCATTATGCAGTATGATTTCTTTCTTTGAAGAAGCAACCCCTTCTGCCTGATCTTTGTTTATGTGCTGCCTGTCATCACAGGGTGTTTTTTGAAATGATCGCAGTTTAAAGAGTTTGAATTTCCATTCCGAAAATTTTGTAAATGGATGCTGAATTTCTTCAGGTAGATCCATTTGGGATGCAACTGACATCTTCAATCTGACAGAAACCAGATCACCTGAGAAACAGAAAAATGTAGGTTAGTTTATTTTTCAAATTTAATAATAACACCATGGTTTTTAATAGAACAGTTCTAACCATTTTAACTGAGAAATGTTTAATAGAACGGTTCTAATCACTTTAACTGAGAAATGCTTTGAAAGTGAGTTACTCATCCAAGACACCTACTGAACTGAGAGGCCCCAACAAGACTGTCCACTTAATATCTCAGATAAGTACATAAATGTCTTTTGACTTTGATCCTGAGATATTACGTGCCTATTAGAACACCAATCTAGTATAAATATTCTTATGCCTGACTGAACTTACTATAAGTAAAGCTACTACAGACAACAGAATTACATTCTGAAAGTTGGTGATTTTTTTATAGGAAACTGACCTCAACTGATGCCTAAAAGGTACAGTTTTGTCTGACTCATGCTATATTACCTAAATTAGCAAGACCATTGCTCTCACACTAGTTGTTACCTCTGAGTCTGAAGTGTCTAATACATGCCGTTCCACATGAGCAGCACATACTACTCGATTCCAGTGTAGACTTTATTCAGACCCCTGTTTTGTAAGGTACTTTAGACTGTTCTTAATGAATGTGACTAGCTCCATTAAAGCAGGAGGAGTGCATCCTCTGTTGATGCAAAGCGCTGCAGTTCCCTGAACTCTAAAGAAGATATGGCAATGTGTACTGGCTGCAGATTTGATCTAGAGAAAATATTTATACATTGTACACTAGTAATCTGTTTAAGTACCCTCCTGAAAACTTTCTCTGTAAGGATTTCTGGTTCTGGAAAGCTGAAAATCTCTGTTTAAATTGGACCCCAATTTTAGCTTTCATAGAGGTGCAACCAAAAGTAGTATCAATGCAGTTTCCATAGAAATATGGTGTGTATAAAAATAAATACAAGACTTTCACCTCAAACACTGAAACTTTTTGCTACTGCATCAGCCTTAGAAAATAAAATTGTGCAGAGAAAATTCAGTTATGTTTTCTGATTTATTTTGTTTTTACTGATCTGGTTGGTGTGAGCAATAAAAATGAGGAAAACTGTATATTAAGACAATGTACTAGAACTAGAAATGTCATGGCTATTGCTGTGGTTGCTTTAACTGATATCATCACTTAGCAATCCACATAACTTGCTAGAAACCAGAGCCCAGTGTCTTTTCAGAAGGTGTCCTTCATAAAGAAATACATTGAAGTCATGGTCTAAAGTGATGCTTAGGGTGTTTCTGAGATGATTTCATTTATAACCTTTCAACAAAGCATCATTTCAGCACAGCCCTTCAGAGTCCATTGGGAAAGGACAGCATGCATTAATTAAGCTCCACATCTAGAATGACATATCAGTCTGCTTCGCTCTTTCCTGGAGAGCTGAGTTTTACTTCAAAATTGTTCATTAGGCCTTGGCAACTAAACTCTAGGTTTGTTTTCTTCCCAGCTTCTCTTCGTTTCATCCCACTGAGAACAAGCTGCCCATACCACTGTCCCCATCTGCCCACATTACTCTGTCCAGCTGCCTATACTACTAAATATCTCTGTCTGCACTGCAGTCCCCTGCTGTCCATCACCAGTCCAGCATGGCAATATGCTTGCCTGTATTCTGCTGTTCATAGTTCTGTGATGTGCAGCTGTGCACAGATGTATTCAGAGCGTTACTACTGTCTCACTTTCTTGGCTGCATCCTGTGACAGACTTGGTAAAATTTATCCACTAAGCAGTAACCCATTTGCCCCTGAATAGTTCTGTGTTCTTACCACCTGCAGAGTAATTGAATAGTTAGTTGTCCTATACTGTTCACAGATCCTTTTATTATACATAACACCCTATGCAATTTTGTGTAATTTCACCATCTCCAACAGCACCTTCAGAATCTCTTAAATCATGAGCAATGCCACTTCTGGGCAGTATGTAAAGAAACAGCCAGCACTGAGTACATTTAGAGCAAAATATTTAATGCTTTCTTTCCTCTTCTAACCCTTTTGAGTAAGTGCCGCTGTAGTGCCATACTCATCTCCAAACCCATGACCTGACTCTTGTTATTAATCACCAACTCGAATCAGATAGGGTTTACTCCTGCTAAAGAAAAGTTTAATAATTCTCTTTTTTTTTTCTCTTTCATAGAATATGCCCTGGAAGAAATGAACGACAAAAAAGTCCTCTCCAGTCATCTGACCTTCACCTTCATTGTTGCCAGCAGGCTACTCATGAAACACTTTGAATTGCCTAGCTCCCAGGCAATGGAGATTTCAGCAGCTCTCTTGGGAAAGCTAGAAATATTCTCAGTGCTAGGAATATTTCCTGCTACTCATGCTAAATTTTCTTGTGTTCTGCTATTCTGGTTGGGGGTCACACTGAACAATCGTTTTTCTCCCTGCCTACCCCACTCATATTTTTTATGGGGGGAACCCTGGGCATGAATCTTCAGCCATGGTTATTTAATCAAGTCAAACAGCTGTGTTCGCTATTGCCTCTTTTTATCTTGAAAAGGGAAAAGAAATCTCTTTTCTCCCCAGATCACAGTATTTCATATGTTTCTGAAGACAAGCGAGTTTGCATAGCTTTTGTTCACATCAAGGAAGACCTTGCTTTGTAGAAAGTCTCTCCAAAATTAACACAACAACCTCTGAAGTTATATAAAATAAAATCTGGACCTGCACATTAAACTAGAAAAAGGAACCAACACTAGGATGTCCTACAAGCATCTGGGATGCTGTCATTAATACTGCTAGCCTACCTTCAGCTTGCTGTCAGTTTGTAGAGCTGCTGTTATGTCTGCCCAGTTTGTTCCAAATGTCAAGCTTGTTTGCTCTCTCTCTCATGCACGCTCTCACTCTTTCTGTGTTCCCTCTGCTTTTTAAAGACAATGCAGTGCTGTTTATCTCGCTTATCCCTGTCCCTCGGAGCTCCCTGAACGACCCTGGCACTAACCACAGGTTACTTGAACTAAACGCAATACAGAACTCTCAGATCCAGGTGGCACCTGGCAATTTGTGAGGCTTAACCACAAAATTCATATAAACAAGGTCATCTTGTGTGAGACTCCTGAGCTCTGAGATAAGTATGCAGACTCCCTCTGAGGAGCACCTGCACTGTTTTTTAACACAAAGATTTGCATTTGGCTTTCTTCTTTATAGTTTCATAGCTGGTTTCTTCACTGTTAACTCTTAGAGAGCAGAACCTAGTCTCTGGTCACACTGGTGTCCCACGTCAAATCTAGTTCATTGAAGGTCAGCGTGCCACTTTCTCAGGTCAACAGCAGCCGAGCTTCTGGGTTGTGGGTGAATTGGCAACAGGGATTACAAAAATGTCTTTTCTTCTGATATCAGTATTTAACTTTAATGGATATTGCCTCTTTGATGGTGTATGTCCAGGGTCTTGAAGGCCCTGGGCAGGGAGGACAAATCAGTAATATGAAAGTCAGCTATATGCATATTAGATACTACACCAGGTAAAGGCCATGCATGGTTACAAACAGTGGCCAGTAGTGTCTCTTTCCTGGAGAAGCTCAAGAAGACCCATGCCTAGTTTCCACTGTCTCAAAAACTGACTCAAAGTGGAAAGAAACCAAATTCTCTCTTACAATAGCACCCTGAAAGTTTTCAGTCTCCAGATGCATGCAAAAGTTCAAGTGATCTATCAAGTCCTTTCAAATGTGAACATAAGTTCACACTTCAAAAGTAGGAATTTGCAATAGTTGCATAACTACATAAACTTACCCAAGCATTTCCCTTTCTCAGGAGACTTTGTGATCCTGGAAGACTCAAATCCATTTTCAACTTACACAGTCTTCTCTGAGAAGGTGGCTGAGGGAGGCCACTGTTTTCATTGCAGGTCAGGATCTCCCAGTTAATGTGCCTCCTACCTGAAAGCATCTGATGTCAGCCAGAATTAAAATCAACAAAAGTTGTAATATTTGATATTTGCTATAGCTAAAAGAGGTGAGAGGGTTCCCACTCTGTCATTTGCTCTGATCTTGCAATGCTTCCAGTTCTTAGACTTATAGAATCATTTAGGTTGGAAAAGACCCTTAAGATCATCAAGTTCAACCACAAACCTAACACTGCCAAGTCCACCGCTAAATCATGTCCCTAAGTGCCATGTCTACATGCCTTTTAAATACACACAGCTATGATGACTTAACCACTTTCTTGGGTAACCTGTTCCAACACTTGTCAGCCCATTTCGTGGAGAAATTTTTCCTAATATCCAATCTAAACATCTCCTGGTGCAACTTGAGACATTTCCCCTTTTCCTATTGCTTGTTACTTGGGAAATAGACCAACTCCCATCCCACCTTGGTACAACTTCTTTGAAAGGAAGATATTTGTAGAGAGCAATAGGGTCTCCCCTGAGCCTCCTTTTCTCCAGGCTAAACCCCAGTTCCCCCAGATGCTCTTCACAGATGTGTGCTCCAGACCTTTCACCAGCTCTTTTGCGCTTCTCTGGACTTGCTCCAGCACCTCAACATCTTTGTTGCAGTGAGGGGCCCAAAACTGAACACAGGATTTGAGATGAGGCCTCCCAAGTGCTGATTACAGGGAGACAATCACTGCCCTGGCCCTCCTGGGCACACTATTTCTCATACAAGCCAGGAAGTCATTTGCCTTTTTGACTACCTGGACACACTGCTGGCTCATGTTCAGCTGGCTGTTGACCAGCAACTCTAGCTTCTTTTCCACCAGGCAGCTTTCCAGACACTCTTCTCCAAGGCATTCTCATAACATGATGTCTCAGAGAAGTGGCTAGTCCTGAGTTTTTGTGACACATAACAAGCCAACAGTTCCTACTAACTAGTGTAGTGATTCATGACAAAGGGACTAATATATGGAGAAAGAAATCAAAGTATGTATGGAATATGCAATGCATGGAGAAAGTAAAAAAAGTCCAGGGACAAACCTTGATATCCTTGCTCAGATTCTGACGCACACAAAACCCCAATGTGAAATAAATTCCAGCCAGAATGATCTGAACAGGATTGTCAGGATAAGGTGGAAAAGAAATCATAGAGGTCATTCCAGGCCAAGGCAGAGTGGGACAAGGATGTCATGACTGAGGCATGTATAGACCTCTGAGAACATCAGCTGGCTAGGTCTGAGCTCATCTCTTGTGCTGTCTTGCCTGGACTTCCTAACAACTCACCTATTTTTACTATTCACTCCCTAGCATTTGGAGAGACCTTTTCAAAAAAATATCAGATGGGGCTGCAGTATCAGATAGCAATCAAAATCACTGTCTGCAGTCGATTTCCTCTCTTATCTTGAAATGGCAGGCACGACTTCCTGACAATATTCATTGTTAGTATTGAGGCACTTGGGGCTTTTTGAGAAGTTTAGCAAATCTTTCCCTCTGGGGTACTTGCACAAAACTTCACCCAGGTAGCTGGCTGCCTGTCCTGTTCCCCCAGGAGCTCGAGTTCCCATGCAAACCCGCACTGTACAGGCATCAGCGTCCTTATCCGAGAAACCACATGAGCATACGTAAGCCTAGTCAAGTGCTTTACTTCCAAGTACGCAGGAAATCACCTCGAAAAAATATTGTTTTATAGGGATACAGCAGGCAACTAAAGATTTTAATTGATCTCAAATTGCTACAGCTTTGGATGTGTTTTATGTCCACATGAGCACAATTGCTCAGTGGTTTGAGATGCACAGATCCAGTGCTGGGAAATGGTTTTGCTGTGCAACTGGCACCACCGAGTGGAGAACAGTATTTTTGCATCCCTTTCTGTGACAGCACGGGCATTAATACGTGACCAGGGGCCCAAGCCATACAGATTTGGAAACGCTTTTGAGTAAATGCATTTAATTTAAATTTGGAATGAAAACTCCAGATAAGTTCCTTGAATTTTCAATTAAAATAGGCTGGACATCAGGTTTCTAGGCACCTTGCAGGTTACTAAAAATAGTGTTTTTTCAGAAAACCCTCCATCTAAGGATTTTTTTATTTTTTTTTTTTACAAAGCTCTGTAATGATAAATTTCCTCGTTTTGCAGCTAATGAAAGTAGCACACAGTTTGATGACTTGGCAGAAGAAAAAGGATGGCTCTGAAATTCAGCCAATTTTCCAGGAGTGGGTCTGCAAAGTATTAATTTATTTTTTCCGTTCTTAATATCATGACTTCCTTATTGTGATACTTTGGAGCCCTACGTGATGGCCCAGCTCCCTCTCTCTCCTAACTCTTTGTTGCCTGGCAGATGCTAACAACGAATGTCCGCATGTTTTGGACGCAAGCCGTGCTCGCAGGGCTGGGAGCTCCGCTCTCGGGGGGAGCCAGGCACTGCAGCCACGGCACTGCCACCACGGGCTTCAGCTCCCCGGGAGCCACTCTGGCATGTGCACAGCGACACTGAAAATCACTGGAATCCCGGGGCGCCACAACATTCTCGCTCCCCCCCCCTCCAGGAGTTGTTTGTGGGATTTAAACGTGCGTTAACCCGCGATTCCTGCCAAGAAAACTCCCCGATGCAAACAACTGAGTTCCCCTCGTTCGTTTCCAAGGAAATAGAGATGTCAGTGTGTTCAGTGTCTCGGTGTTTGCCTTGCCCGGAGCTGCGGCTGTCCGAGCTCCCTCAGCGCTCCCGCCCCGCTGCCTGCGGGGTCCCAGAGGTGGCCGCGGCCGGGAGGGCACGTCGTTCCCGATAAGCGCTTGTTTTACACAGAGAAACAGCTTCATTGCGGACCCCGGGCCGTTTGCACACACACCGCTCCCCCCACAGGGCTCAGTGCATCGTTTTGAACGGCGTTGGCAACGGAGCCGAGAAAGGGACCCTGATGGCTGTTCGTAAAAGCCTCAGCACGTGCAGAACGACAGCGGCCACACCACAAGAACTCACTGCCGATACCAACACTGGTGGTGATGGTTTTATGGACCTTTAGGGGCGGGGTGTTGGCGGCCCCGCCCCGCCGTGGCACTGCGGCCCGGCCCGGCGCCGCCGTGTGGCTGTCCCTCCGCAGCGCCAGGGGGCTCTGCCGCTGCCCCGGCGCCGCCGTGTGGCTGTCCCTCCGCAGCGCCAGGGGGCTCTGCAGCTGCCGCGCCGCCTCCTGCGCCTCCAGCGCCGCCCCGGCGCCTCCCGTGGAGAAGCGGAAGCGGCTCCGGGCGGGTATCGGCCGCGGTGAGTCCGGCGGGCCTCGGGGCGCGGCGGGCAGGGCGGAGGCTGCGGCGGGGCCGGCGGGCCGGGCGCTGGGAGCGAGGGCCCGGCGGATCTCGGGGGCGCGGGCGGCCGCAGGCGTGTGGCGGTGCGGGGCGCGGAGCCTTTCCCCGCCGGGGCGGCAGCGGAGCCCGCTCCTGCACAGCCCCGCGGAGCCCTGCGGGCCCTGCCCCGGGAGCGGGCTCGGGGCTGGCGCCGGGCCGGAGATGCAGCCGGGGGAGCTGCGCCAGCG
>VWZG01006178.1:421264-517208 GCA_013396735.1 Grallaria varia | reverse complement strand
CCTTTAGGGGCGGGGTGTTGGCGGCCCCGCCCCGCCGTGGCACTGCGGCCCGGCCCGGCGCCGCCGTGTGGCTGTCCCTCCGCAGCGCCAGGGGGCTCTGCCGCTGCCCCGGCGCCGCCGTGTGGCTGTCCCTCCGCAGCGCCAGGGGGCTCTGCAGCTGCCGCGCCGCCTCCTGCGCCTCCAGCGCCGCCCCGGCGCCTCCCGTGGAGAAGCGGAAGCGGCTCCGGGCGGGTATCGGCCGCGGTGAGTCCGGCGGGCCTCGGGGCGCGGCGGGCAGGGCGGANGCTGGGGCTGAGGCGCCGGCCTGCGCTGCTCCCGAACCGAAGCTAGGCCGCGGTCGGCACGGCGAGCGCTGCGGACTGAGCCGGGCCGGGCAGCCCGGGCTCCGAGGTACGCTGGTTTACCTGGCGAGTGGGAGTCTGGCGGGAGTGACTTTGTGCTGCCCCTGAACTGCCCGGGAGGGCCATCGGGCGGCGGGAGGAGCGGGAGGCGCCAGCGGCGCTCGGGTCGTGGTCACGCGTGTCTTCAGCACTTCGGCTTAACGTGGGCTCTGTTTTTCCCACTGTGAAATGAAGATACTCAGTAAATTCTTCGGGAACACGTTAAAGGTTAATTTTCACTATAGGCTACTGTCTCTAAAACCGTGTAGCTCTCTTTTCAAGTAGAAACTGGCAGCGTTTACTATTTAACGGTAATTGACAGGAATTATAAATTACGACTTCAGTAGTACTTTCCATCAATTTCGTCTGGTTCACATAGATCTCACTGAGTCCTTTCGTACTTGAACGGAAATCTCAGTGTAGGTGGGAGGAAAATGTTCTAATTATATCCCTTATACCTAGTCGTTAAATCTTGCTGAAAGTATTTCTCCGTGTTTGCGTCTGACAAGTTCTGCATGCTGCAGAACTGTGAGCTATTTATTTTGTGGTGTCTTAGTGATTGACTGAGTGATTAATGAAGTGTTGATTTAAAGCTTTCGGGGAGGGAGAGGTGGGAAGAGGAATGAGGGAACATCTCTAATGCATTTAATGCTGTGTTCACCAACTGTGTTAACACTTGCAAGCAAACTGTTTTGCCTTTCCATAATGTGAAAAGGCCATAAAACTAATCCTTCTAAAAGTAAAAGAAGGAAAAAGAGTCACAGAAGTATGCTGTTAAAAGAATTTGGATTATTTTCATTGTAGGTATCACTCTGGGCATAATTCTTCTCCGTATTCCACATTACCTTCAGCTTTTCCCAGCAGGTGAAGATTTACGGAGCTCAGTCAGACTCTGTTGAATGAAAACTTGTCAAGACTGTTTTTAAGTTTTGTGGTATTGCATCGCTGTAATACTGCTGTATATTCTCAAAATGTGCTATACTGTATTTAAAAAGACAATGTACACAATAGATATTTTTGCTGATAGAACTTCAGAATGAAAAAAATGTCTGAGGTGAACATGCTTTTTCTTCACTTGATAAACTTTCATTTTACTCAGAAAGAGTAACTTTTGTGTCCCAGTAGCGCAGATTAGCTAAGCTAATATAAAAATGGTTTAGATTAAGACTGTGAAAAAATTATGATAAAAGATTCTGGGTATAAAGCATGTCAAAAAGAAAATGAAAGTAAATATAAGGTGGAGTGAAAAGGAGAAATGTTTTATTTGTTTCACAATATCTCCTTAGTTCACTGTTTGTTTTCCCAGGATCTTGGATCATTTTACCAATGGCAGATACAAGCTTCATGCTTGTAGAGGTAGATGGTAATTAAATCTAGCCTGGAGACTCTGCGTAGCAGAAATTACATTTGTTCATAGCCATACTTCTCCTTGGATATATTTGAAGTGCTTTCCATCCTGATGTTTACTTTGTCCTCATTAGGCAGTATCTTTAATTCTCTTCAGAATTATTGAGGTATATAGAAAGGCACAATGCATATCTCAATGTGTTCTCCATGTAGGGAGACCAAAGAGCAGAGTCGCTGCCAAAGTAAAGAATTAAATAGTATTGTTCTTCTCACTAACAATACTTTCTTTATATTTGTTGGTCTGAACAATTCTCAGTGAATGGTATCTAGAAGTTAATAAACCAGAGAAAGGTTTGGGGAATTTTGGTTTGGGTTTGTTTTTTCGTTATGGAAAAACACAGAATATTTTGGTGTTAAATACAGTATAGTATGCTTCCACTGCTCACTAAAGTTAAATTTGTTTTGACATACCTAAGTAAGATAAAATATGTGTGTACCTGGGAGTGTGCCACCATCTAGTCTCCTAAGTAACATTCAGCGTGAACATACATATGTGATTAGAGGCTGACAGCATTCTCTCAAAGAGAAATCACTTAGAAAGTTTCAAAACCCCCAAAGGCTGCTCTTCTCCAGCATCAGGAGCTCTTGATAGTGTCCAATGAGCTCTGAATGTTGTTTGATTGTATGTGCCTCAAACAAAAATTCTTCTTTGAAGTCTTCAGATTCACATGATAGAATGGTCAATATAGTGGTTATCCAAAAGACTCGGAAGTCTTAACAGTTACTGCTATTAGAAAAAAATTGATGTCTCAACAAAATATTTGCAATGTGCTTGCAAGCTTTTATAAGAAACCAGAATTTGGTTTTTGCAGTTACAAGTTCTGCCCAAATCTCCTATTGCTTTGGCTTGTCTAGCCATTTGATAGCTTTTAAATGAAAGTGTTTTATAGCTATTAATTAGAAGGGTTTTGCATACTTTCGTGTGTTCTGCTTGGATGAGGCCACAGTGATGATCATTACAAACCTCATAATGGAAACACATGGTGCTTATCAGTTGTTAGTAGACCATTGATTAATATGCCTGGGAATAAGTGTTGCAAGTATGGCTCCATAAACAAATTATCCAGAGTCACTCCACTGGTCTGTCAGTCTCATGACCCAGAAATCTATACATAAAAAACTGTTGTCTTTGAGAGAGAAGAAGGAAGGATAAGAGTTCGGCCAGTTTTTCTGTCGATGCGTTGCTGAAGGCATTTCCTCTGCTGGATGTCTGCTGGCCAGGCTGTGAGCAAATTAATTATGTTTGTGAACTTCAAGTAAGAAAAAGGATTTGAAGTAGTCCTCTGATTTCCTTATTTTATATTGCTAGTCAGTATGAATTTTCTAGGAAAGGGCATGTGGAAATTAATTTTATTCAGTACTTAATTATTAATATTTAGAGTTTTCTATGTGGTGGTAACGGATGCATTCTCTATGCACTCTCTTCACCTTTGCCAGATGCTCAAAGGTATTGTTTCATAGTTCAGTATAAGTAAGATACAATGCCTAATTTTAATTCCTCCCTATTACTCTAATTGTTAGTGTGATTTTTCCAGGCAGTCTGAAGATATCTTCTGCTACCAGCAATATTTTTTGACTTAGAGGAGTTTCTGAATTAATCCTGTGACTCTCTGGAGCTTGAAATTCTGTAAAAGTGCTACCTAATCTCCATATGCTATGGGATGTGACAAGTCAGACTACAGCGTTTTGTTGCATGCATTAATTTAAAATATGGGCAGTTGAAATTCTGTTTGGAAATTGTTGTTTTGCCGATCATTATTCTTGCAGGAGGTTACTTCTCTTGTCTGATTGTGCTAGCTCACATCAACCTAATCACTTTTTAATGCAGCAGTGTAAATAGCAACATAGCACAGGCTACTTAGTGAAGAAAGGTTTCGTTATGATTTGAAGTTGGAAGAGTAGTATAGGGACTCCCTGTAGTCTTAACTCTCTTTTCTGGGGCGTGACAGTTTGATCCTTAGGGCATTCCCACATTTCTGTAGCGTAGGTAATAATCAGACAAGTTCTGGCCATTACCATTTGGCCTGGAAAGCACCTCCCTTTCTGTTGTCAAACAATACAGCTGTTGCCTGGGAGAGTGAAATCAACCTTTGCTAGCCCAAGAACTGGATACCTCGTGTGTGGAAGCTAAAGCCCATTACGTCTCTACCCAGAGGGTCTGATAGGACTTCCTAGCTGTAGAAAAGGGCACTTCAGGCACATTACCAAACACAGTTTAGGCTTTCTCTACCTGAGAAACTTCACTCTAGCAAAAACAAAAATTACCATGTAATGGTAGTTTAATTTCAGTTGTTCCTGGATCTGAAAGTCTAGAGAGCAGTCTAGCAAAGTGTTTAATGTATTAAACTACTAACATTAAAAAAAGGGATTAATTCTAAAGGCTTTGGTGTACACAAGTTATTGGAAGTTAATACTTGGATATTGTCATACTTGCATTTGACTCAGTTATGTTTGGTACAGAGGAAGAGCAGCAAGTGTTATCAATAGGAAGAACAATTGATGTGGGTTTTGGGACATGTTAGTATAATTTTGGAATATATAGTGGTTTTAATTTTAAAATCCCTTCTCTTCCTGCTGAAACATATTTTTAAATTCCCCAAGGGAAGAACATGAAAAGCTGCTACAGTGGCCTCACAGATTGTTTTGCTTCGTCTTCGCTATAGAAAAGACCTGTCATTAACCTTCAAAGTATACTTTTCTGTAGCCAGTTTTGTACAAGAACTGTTCTGTTCAAGAAGGTTGAATTTGTGTTCCTACTCTTGGTGGGTAAAGAAACAACCACAAGAAACAGAACTAATTCCTACTACAGTAGTTAAAACACATAGAGGAATTGTTTTAAACTATGGTGGAGTGATCAGGCCTTGCTTAATGGTCTGAGTAACAGCACTATGGATTTTGATTTGGAAAATTGTGTCTTGTCCCACACCTATAAATATGTGTGGAGGAAGGACTTCCTTCACAGATAAGGTGACATGGATAAGAGTAGTAGGAGGAATCCTGTCTCAGATAAAACAAGAACAAAGTTTAAAATCTGGCTCTTAAATGAACTTGTTAAAGTTGCCTCTTGGTGCCTGTATTTCCAAATTTAAAAAGAACCAATTATATTTGTACTTCTTTTTTTATGAACCACTCAGTCATATGCTGACAAAAAGCTCTGTTTAGGAGTGAAGTATATCACTGAATAAGGGGATTTTTGTGTGTGACTGGGATGTTGACTGGTTGCAGTGACTCATTCATTAAAATTACTCTGGTACAGGAGGGGTTTTTTTCTGTTAACTGAATGTACATACCTGCTATGTCTGTAGGAACAATATAAAGGGGCAAAGAGTTCAGCTAGTGTTAAAAAAGGTCAAAAGTCATTCAGCTAGTGAGATTATACCATCTCAGATCCTGTTTTCTTCCTTATAAGAGCAATATTTTAAATAGCATGAGTTTTTGCATAGTAACAACCCAAGAGAATAGTCACACCTTTTCAGTTAATGTGAGAATTGAATTTGGGTGAAGCTATTATATTTTTCTCCCTGTGACTTCCTGAATTCCTTCATGCCATTGCTAAAGGGATATTTGTTCCTCTTCCTTTTCTTAAGGGATATAGGTTCCTCTTCCCTTTGAGTCTCACTAAATATGCCTTGTGGCAGAGTAATGTGAATTTTTCAGTCCTAGGGTGGCCAGTGGATTCTAATATCCTGCATCCCAACATTCCCACTCCATTGGCCAAGTTTAGTTCCTGTGATTTTTCATGAAATGTGGCCTGTGGATTGATCATCTTCTGCAGCAGTTCAATAAGTTATATTAGTTTAACAGTGGAAACAAGTTGGATTTTTTCTTTTTTCCAGAGAGAAGAGATGTGCTGATGGCACTCTAAAAAATATGTTACAGAGCATCTTTCTAAGCATTGATTCTTTTGCTTGGGGGAGCTGCTCCCATCATGGAATTAAATTGATTATGACTGGGTTATGGCTGAAGCAGCTGCTAAGAATGTATTTGGTGTTTAGTTTGTATTGCTGTTGTCTTTTGGAGCCTTGATTATAAAGCGTGTTGTGGTAGATAATGTATAGAGGTAATATATTGGGATGGACAACAGGAGTAGAAGTGAACATCATTCCTTGAGTGCAGTTCCAGACAACTCTGCTATGGAGTTATTTCTGCATAAAGTTAGGATTGCCAACCAGTCCAGTACAACTCAGAACAGTCAAACTGTGCTTTGAGGGCTCTGTGCCTTAATGGTATTTCGGAAATGTCAAGAACACTACTCTTCAAATACTTCTCATACCTCTACTCTTCTCAGCAAAATGGAAAGTCACATATTTACACAACAAAATAAAAGTTCTGTTTTGATTCTAACTGTAGCTGACCTAAATATGGTAACTTTTTTTTTTTGGTCTGGAAAAAATAGTTCACACAATATTAGCAGGGACAGTATTGCCAATTGTTTATCGTAGAGATGGCTTAAAGCGCATTTCTGTGATGTTGCATGTGTTCAAAATAAATGCTAGTTGAGGCCTCATGTGATTATTATTTCTGTTGATGTAATCTTCAGAAGTCATATAATAATTACCCAAATAAAACTATCTGTATGTCCTCCTCCTATCCATTAACATTTTGTAAAAATGAGCTGTGATATTCAGACTCGGATAAAGGCAGGAAATTTTTCACTTTTGTGAGCTTGTGGTCAAGTAACCCTATTCATTCTCCTCCCCCCACCATCTGCAGTTGTGATGCAGATCAGCAGCTATAAGTTCAACTCTTGATTAGATTTCCATCCTTAATATATTTTAAATGATGCAATGGTATTACAGTGAATTCAGTAATTGAACATTGCAAGTGACTTTGCCTATACTGCTGTGCAAACGACAATCAAATCTGAGTTTAGTGGGCTTGTTTTGCAGGCCTGGCTCCATCACCCTGAGATTACTCACACTGCCTTGCACCTGGTGATAATCTCTGTTTTTCAAAGAAATGTCATTTTAAGAAAACTAGCCACAGTAGGATTCTAAGAAAATGGTTGTAACCATTAAAAAATCGAGGCAGAGGAAAATTTCTTGGACTTATATTTGTTTAGACCTTTTTTTAAAGTTCCCTCTTTCAGTGTAGAAACACTGGCTGTCTGTTTGGGGCTACTAGCACGTTTTTATTCCATACCTGAGTTCAACCTGCTTTGTATGCCATCTATTGCTCTTCAGGGACAGTCAACTTTTATCTGCTGTTCTTACCATCATATCAATTGTCCTCCCTGCCAGCTAGACTAGAAGAGGGAAAGGAGAGCAAGAACTCTGTTTGTGTGCTAGTCACTTGTAGATAGCTTTTGAGCTGTGGAATTATTATCCTTATCTCCTATGTAGCTTCTTACTCAATTTAAAGTCCTGTTGGCAGTTCTAAAATGTTATCAGCACTGCTGTTTATTTGAATTTCATTTGCAGCAGGGCATCTGCTTGGTTTAGGTACTTGGGCTTGCATTTTATTTGTGGACCTGCACCTAAATTGATTTGAAACCTATACTGTGAATCGCTAGACCGAAAATGTTTAACATTTATACACTGCAAGGACAATATGGAATTGAGCTATTGCCATCCACTAAAACTTGATTCTGTACAGCATTTTTTCATGCAAAGTCTGTTTGAATGCCTTAGAAGTAAATTATGCGGAAGGAGTAACGAGATGTTTTCTGTAAACATGGCAAGGACAGGGAGTATTCCTCTTTTTACAGAAATCAGATTGATAAAAGAGATTACAGAAAGGTGTGTGTGTGTTTAAGCCGCGCTGGCAGGATGCAGTGTTCTCTCCTATATATCACAAGATAAGTTAAAAAGATAACGTAAACTGGGAGAAAGTAAACCCATTGATTTCAAGTAGAACCAAATCTTTAACTGTTTCAGTGTTTCTGGTCAGAAATAAATGTTGCTCTTGAGTGGAAAGGAAGGTATTTGAATGTTATAAATTGATACATCTTTTTGCTATCTTGCAGTGTATTTCTGTGTAACACTTGATTAGCTACTATGAGCTTGCTACACAGTGATAGCAGTTGTGGAGCCCGAGACGTGGAAAGCGGCTGCTGTGCAGCCATGGCCAGTGGCTGCAGCGCTGGAGCAAAAGAAGACAGCACAAGCGTCAGCAGTGGGACTGGAAACCCTCCAAGTTCTTTCACGGAAGAAACACAAGGATATGATGTGGAGTTTGATCCCCCCTTGGAAAGTAAATATGAATGTCCAATCTGTTTGATGGCTCTTCGGGAAGCAGTGCAGACACCATGTGGACACCGTTTCTGCAAAGGCTGCATTGTCAAATCAATAAGGTAAAGGAAAATTTATGGAAAGTGCTTTTAAGAAGAAACCCACTTACCGTAGCAGTTTAAGGTCAATGTAAATTGAATAGAACAGCCTGAGGGTTCATTACCAGGGAGTGCTAAATTTCCAGAGTTTTGTTATGATTAATTAAAGATGTTTTTTGTAAACACTATATATGGTGAAAATATCATGAGTTTGGAGGTTTCATGAGCTTTAGATATTTTGCCATGTTTACAAACTTACTCAGGTTATGAATCTAAAAACTTGCTGGATTAAACTTTAAATTATTTTTTTTAAAGTAACCAAATCCTCCAAGTAAGTTCCATTTTCTGCCCAGGATTATAAAACCTGAATTTGCCTATGATTATTTCTTTTGATAACTACAGGAAACTACAGACAACATAGTTTCTTTGTGCTGATAAGGCAATTCATCTCTTCAGTTCTTCGCTTGAAATCAGGTGCTTCCTTGTTGAGCTGGAAGAAAGAAACTAATGAGGGAGAGGGAATAAGCTATAAAGGCAAGAGCAGGCTGGGCTTACAAAAATGGATGAAAGAGCACGAAAGGGCAGAGAGTACACTGGGAGTGTGTACTTCCTTTAAACCTGGAATAAAGTCATCAGTGTCCCGCACATGTCAGTGAGTATAGAATCACATTGATAGAAGGTTAGATATTATGCTGTAGGATTTTTCCTTCTCAGCGTAAACCAAAGTTTTTTCTTACCAATTACTCACTTAGCTCAAGTGTCACTTTGGAAGGAATCTATACAGTGACTGTATATAGAATTGGTTAATTTCCAACCTTACTTTACACGCTTTTGTGTAGGTCATTAAACTGTCTTCAGTGTTACTGTGTTTCTCCCTGGCATTTATTCTTAGCATGCAAAATGGACAGTGCTTTCTTGATTGATTTTTTTTCATACCATTTGTCCATAGTTCTATTCCATTTCTTTTTCTCCATTGTCCATTGTTTGTAGATCACTAAATTAATAGGATGCCAGCAATTATGTTTTCTGAATACAGTGTTTTGTGGGCTTCTGCTACATAAATTCTCAGGAAGAATTTCCTTGTGGGAAGGGTTGTTAAATACTGGAACAGACTGCCTAGAGAGTTGGTGGAGTCACCATCCCTCCTGGTGTTTAAAAAAACGACGGGATGTGGCACTGAGTGCCATGATCTAGTTGACAAGGTAGTGATCAGTCAAGGGCTGGACTTGATGATCCTGGAAGGTTTTTCCAGCCTCAAAAAGTCTGTCATTGTTTTTTCCAGTGCTACTGTATTTTTTCATCCCTTTTGGATCAAGAAGGGAAGTGTTGGATCTGAGAATAAGAAGACAAATTTAATATTGCATTCCGTACTTATGTAGCAGATTCTTCCTGGCTTGCTCAGAAATATGTGTGCATTTGCAGCATAACTCTTGTTAACTTCAGTGTCATCAGTGTTTCTGAGAAAAGGGTCCAGAACATGACACCACTGGAGTTCACCCATGGCAAGTGACTCGCCTGTGGATTCTGCAGAAGCAGCTGAGAGATATTCAGATCTCCACTAACTGTAGCATGAACTCCCCTGTTCCCATAGTCCCTTGCCTTGTTCACTATCTTCTTATTTCTGTGAGAACAGTGCATCAGGCCTTGCCCAACTGCATCCCTTAATGGTGTGCATGTTACTCAGGTGCATGGAAGAAGACAAAAGCGCCCAAACCTGAACCTGTCAACTTTGACTATGATCCACTTCCTTAGGCACAAGCAGTTGGCTTCACTTTCTGGCCTTTGCTCTGTGCATTCCAACCTAAATTCTTTCAGGAGGTTAATGTGCATAATTTCATGCATGCTTGTAAGTATTGCAAGACAGTTGCACTGATAAAGGCCATTAAATTCTGGAATTCTTTACTTGCTCTCTGTGAGCTTACTCTGTTTTGGCACTAGCCATTTTTATACTCTTTTTTTAACATGGGTATTTCTGGAAGGAAGAAAAAAAATATTTGAACTTGAGATTATGATGTCTCTACATTCTGAAGGTAAATCAGTACTTAAATGCAGTGTCTACTCTACAATGTCTACTCAGCAATCATTTCAAAGACAACAGAATTTCTATGTTGAAAACTGGGGAAAATTATTAAGAATTACCAAAAATGTCTCATTTCTAGTCTTTCAGATCTTTAAGAGCTAAGGTGATCTTGTTTTATAATCCTTATGCTTCTGCTGGTGAGCTGCACTGTTAGTCATTGGTTAGAATTTACAGGACTGCGTGAGAAACTGCAGTGAACCCAAGCTCAGAACGCATCTCGTAGCAGGAAGAGAGACTTCCTTCTTAAACCCCAGATATAGGAAATGGTTTCTCTTCCTTTTTAAATTAGCAGAGCATTTGCTGTGCTCCAAGTTTTAGGTCTCCAAACAGTTTCAATGACCAGGAGTTTTTTTTCTTTTACACACTTTGCATATTTTACTTTATTTCTGTAAATAGTGGTGACTGTTTCAGTGAATGCTAAACACAGGTGGAAAGCATTTTTTTAATTTGGAGACTATAGATCATCACTGTAATGTTTCAGATGTTTCATTGATAGTAAAAATTTTCCCTCATTCCCCAAGGAAAGCTGTTTTTAGAGTGCACTTTAGGTGAATGCTTGTGAAAGCAGAGCAGGCAGCTTAAAGTGCCAGACCTCCCTGAATCCCTGAAGGGCTGAATTGCATGCTTAATTGGTATCCATGGATCAAGCTATTGATTTGGATTATGTAGTGTCTACAGTACATTATCAATTTGGGATATGTACTGTCTACAGTACCATACTGATTGATGTCATTGAGAAGCTTCTACGGAACTAAAATTAATATGGAAAGTGATTTTTCCATTCTCTAAGTAGTGGGGTTTTTTCAGTGATTGTCATAGCCTTTATTTGATCAGGAAATAATTGCTTCCATTTATTTCTTGTTTCCCCACTGTCTAGCTCAAGTGAACACAGATATTAAGGATTTTAAATGATGAAGGATATACAAGCATTTTTTGGTTAATTACTTCTTGTGACTTAGACATAGTTGTTCGTGTTGAAGAAGTTGTGGCTACAACTAGTAAAAAAAACCCTGAAAATCTTTTAAAAACTAGACTCTTAGAACTTACAATGTGAGGGACATGATTAGACCAGATGGATTTGATCTGGCCTCCCACAAAGCCTTGGCATCTTTTTAAATAAAGCTGTCTGAAGTGCTTTGAAGTTCTGTAAGTCATGGTAGATGAGAATCTTATCTACCTAAGTAACTACAAATAATGGTTTACAAATGTTACTGTCAAAATGAAGTTCAGGTGCAGTAGGTAATTAAATTTCACTCTAGTCTTTCTCTTGTGTCTAATGTCAAAGCTGACTTAGGGTTTGTAGTAGAGCTTGCCAAATACCAGAACCTCTGTTTATCAGAAAAGCAGAATTACAAGCTGACAAGGGTCAGCAGGGAAAGCTTTGTGTGCTAGCAGTCCATCAAACAGCTGGCATGGCTGCAGTTAAAGTGTCTGCCAACTGTTCCAGCTTCTAGGCTAAACCACTCAGTTGTTAAAATCATGAAGCAGGCATTTTCGTCAAACAAAATGATTCTGGCTTTACCCTTTATGCCTGCATTTTATTTTCAATGAAAATTATAAGAATATTCATTGTACTTTGTAGCAGATGGTTATTGTTTCACAGATGCTGTTGTTTCTGTGGTGGCAGAGCCCAATGTGATAAATAATTCCAGCACAGGAAATCCTTCACTGTAATGTAAGTTAGAACTGAGATGCATAAACTCAGTTCTGTGATAGGAAATCTATAGCAATGTCTTTGTCTGTAGATGTGTCTAAGCAGCATTTTAAACACAATTCTCATCCTTGTAAACAGTATTTGAAGCCTGTTTAATATACTACAGTGAGTTACTGCTCTTTGCTTGCTATACTTTCCTACATTGGAAGATTGCCATTCATTCTTATTTTATGCTTTGTCTGCTAGTTATTTAAACTGGGTATCTACTAATCATTATTTCACATTACTCCATCACTGACTGTTAGACATGACTAGCTTTTCTGTGTAGAAATAAAGCTGCTGTCTTACCAGGAGGCCTATTGGACGATCTATATACGCCACTAAATGGGGTGTTTGTAACCCAGTTATACCTGTGAAAACTCATTTCCTGTAGGTTGCGAAGTGAGGGAACGTTTCTGGGTTGTGGCAAAGATCAGCACACTGATCATAGCTGAGGGAGCTTTGAAACCAGACAGCAAGCTAGGTATTTTCTTCCACTTATTAAGGAGTATGATTACCAGGCATGTGGTGAGCAAGCTTTTACAAGCAAAATCTGCGAAAGGAAATTCATTGCCTCTTTTTGAGGTCTCAGCTTTACCTCCACTTCCTTTAGCAGCATTGCTGATGGAGTTGCTGAGCAATTATTTCCTTTTCCAACGAAGAATATAAATTCACTCCTGGTCTTCACAGCCCACTAGGTTCTACTTCCTCTTGTGCTTGCAAGCAGTGACAATGATTTGGCCTTTGATCCTTGTACCACAAGTGGTCTCTGACATTTTTCTGCCCCATGTGTTTTTCCATTTTATTGCTGTTTCCATTAGTACTTCTGCTCAGAGCTTTGATCCCTCATGACTTTTTAACTGCCTGACTTAATTGCAAATCAATACATTGGCCTGCTGCTTTCAGAATGAGCTGATACTGGAAAATTTGATGGAGGCTATCCCTTTTTTTTTTTTTTTACTCCATTTCTAACAATTTTTGTGTTTAAATGTAAATAGACAGAACCTGATGAACTGGAACAGGATATCAGTTACCTTTTTCATGCATCTGTATTCCAAACTTTGGCCCGTTATCACTTCCAGTCTGTTTGTTGTTAAAATGGCTTCAGCTACAACACTCAGTTCCAAATCCAGTGTAATTTTCATAATTACTGGTAATTTTTGTGTCTTGAGTTTTTTCACCCTTATTTGCTATATAAATAAACAAATTGAAGGATAATGAACTGATCAAACAGTTGTACAACAAAAACAGCTAAATGAGAAGTGATGCCAAATACAGGAAGTGAATCTGGAAGAAAAGACAGTTTTACTTTTTCTCTCAGTTGTGATCACCTTAGCTGTTTATAAAGTGAGAAAGAAATTAGAGATTGTCCAAGAATGTTTAAAGAATTGTTTTGAAATAGTACGTGAAATATACATTGATGTTTGAGCTATGTGAACTGCTTACAGAAACAGGACTGTAAGTCCTTAGTTTCTTTATGTCTTCTCCAAGTTTGTTTCCAGAGTAAGTAGCGTTTGTACCAAAAAGAATTTATTGAGTTAGTAAAGGGCTATATCCTAACTGTGTTATAATTCAGCCACTAATGTCTTACTAGTTTAAAAGTATTTTAAATTAAAGGCTTGGAAATATTAGAATACCCTTTTCCTTACTTTTCTATATTGTAGAGATGCAGGTCACAAATGTCCAGTAGACAATGAAATTCTCCTTGAAAATCAACTTTTTCCTGACAACTTTGCTAAACGGGAAATCCTTTCATTAATGGTGAGGTGTCCCAACAAGGGCTGCAGTATGAAGATGGAGCTGAGGCACTTAGAGGTGAGAATTAGTTTTGAAAATGAGGAAACTTATTTTCATGGATAAGTAAAAATTCAAAATAACTTAAAAAGATGGTCGTACCTGGTATTCATTTGTGCTGATTCAGTGCATTGTTCATTCAAGACTATAGCAATACATGTTTGGTGTTTGAGTCTTCAAATGGAATTAGGTGATTCTCAAGTGAGCATTGTAGTCCATGAAAATTGTACTAATGCAGCTTTCTGTTTAGGATCATTCATGTTTGCCTTTTGATCAGCTATTTGTATCTCATACAAGTTTTTTTAAGTCAGTTTAATATGCCCTGAAAGTACTTGGATATATTAGTTGAAATAATTATTTTGGAAAATTATATTTGCAGTTTAAAGGATAAATACAAAACTGAACTTTTACCTGAGAGCCTTGTTAAAGCTCTGAATACATGAAGCTATGATCTTAGTAATGGGACAGTAATGGGCTGTTGGTAAAGTCAGCATAACTCTATAAGGATTTCCTTGCATGAAGGAAAGATTGCAATTTGTTTCTCTTGAAAACAGATGAGATTATAGTACCTATTTGGAGTATCAAATCCCTTTTCTGTCCTTCTGCAGGACCACCAGTTACAGTGTGAGTTTTCCACTGTGGAATGCCCACAGTGCCAAGGAACTGTCCAGAAGAACCACCTGAAAGAGCACATGACCCAGGAGTGTCGGAGGCGTCAAGTGTGTTGCCCAAACTGTGCCACATCTATGGCCTATGAAGATAAAGAGGTACTTAGCAGGAGACTCAGTTTTTTAACCTTCATTCACATGCACTTGCTTGTAAATAGAACATCATTTAAAAAAAAAAAACAAAAACCTGCAAACTCAGGACATTAGCCTAGAACGGACAAAAGGTGGGGAGAGATTGTCCTTAAATACAGGCTTATTGGGAACCTTGTGCTGTTAGGAGACTTGTGTAAGAACCATTGATTTTTTTGGCCACCAGTGAGGTCAGTATCTACTGCAAGAAGAATACAAAAGGCAGTATTTACATTTGCAGTTTTTATGCCTGGGACAAAAGATGTCTTTGGAGATAAGTTTTTTGGGGATCTCTGCTAACACACAAGACCAAGATGATTTCCAAATTCTTCTCCTGGTTCTGCATTTTTTACTTCTGTGATACTGAGGACAGTCCGTTCCTGTTTCTGTTTCCATGTCTTTACCTCTTATATGGATGTGGGTTTTTTCAAGGGTTATTAAATCCTATTATATTCATACTGTGGATTGACAAACAAAAGTACCTTGCGTAGTTCAACAATACAAAAAAAAAAGTCTTTAATACAGTTCCACTACAACTGAACATGAATTTTAGAAACCTCTGGTTAAATTCAGACTTCTTCGGAGCATAAAAGCTTTAGGAAATAAAATATCTGCAAGTTTATGAACTCTTGTGTAAGTCCAGGAAAAAACAGTAATAGAAAATATATGAGTCAGGGCAAGGGGGTTATTGTATTTGTTTTAGAGTTGCATACAGCTAAATGCAAAATTTGAAATGTAATTAAAAATTTTGTCTGATCAGAGGTGATTAGCCCTCTGTAAAATTGTGTCACTTTGTTGATTCTTTCTTTCCTATCTGTTTTTCTGCGTGATCACTAAGCTTCATGACCAAACCTGCCCACTTGCGAATGTATTTTGCGAATATTGCAACACAGTGCTCATCAGAGAGCAGGTAAGAGACGACCTTTTTCTCTGTTTAATCCTGGTCAGATGGTTTGTATTTACGTTGCTTCTTTAATATGAATGTAAACTTGGAGAAACAGGTTAACTACTAGCTAATAAATCTCTCTCTGAAAATGTCCAAGTATAGGTGTAATACTCCTTTAAATGCTGCTCCTACATCTGTAGGATTTTTGGCTGCACATCACATTGTTTAGCTGTACTGCTTCCTGACAGGGGCTGTACTGCGTGTTTTTGATCTTGGATAGAAGTAAAAAAATACCAACAACTGCCAGTGGTTATGGCTGACATTACTTTGATTTGGGCAAAGAGGAAGAGTATTTGTAATTAGAAAGCCACTGTTGGAAAATAGCTATAAGTAGTTCACTGTCAAACTGCAGATGCTGGCTGGAATTCTGCTTGTTCATTCCATTCTATTGTAATAGCCATTATTATTTCTTCTATTCAATATCTTAATTGAGAGAAAAATGATAAATGTTATGTAATTTGCAGCCTATCCTTGTTTGAATGGGATGGTAACTATGTTGGTAGCTTAGGTTAAAATAATGATCTTGTCAAATTGCATAAATACGCTGGAAAACGGGATTGAGCTTTGTAGTGGTGAAGCAAAAATCTGTCTTAGGTAGAATAATGAACTGCAGAAATGGGGAACAGGGAGTGCTAAAGTTGATAATGGTTTAGAAAGGCTGACCAGTATTAAGCTTGTGTTGTGCTTCATCGTGATATTTAAACAAGGCAAAAATATGGTGTTATATAAACAGGTATTTTGCCTGTGAAACCTAGAATTATCCTTTGCCCTGGTTAGGGCAGCTGAAGTTGTCATGGTTTTGAGGTAGGGGTGGATAGGAAGGCTCCAGAGCAGTGAGATGATTGGATCTGGCAAACATGGAAAAATTGAAGCAACTTGAGCTTTTCAAGTTGGATAATGAAGAGAAATACCATAAGTATGTGCAAGTAGTTTTTCAGAAAGGAAGGAAATGGACTGTGATCTAGCTTGAGGATAGGCTAGAAATGAAAGGCATTTGGTCTAGCAAGGAAACCAGAATGCTTTCTGATGCCTAATGTAAGAACAAAGTCATTGAATTGTTAAAGGACATAGAGGTGGAATGTAGATTTTTTTTTTTTATCATCAGCAAACATTTTTGTTCAGAATTTCTATATTCCTTTGAGAAATTATGTAAATGTAAAAGGTACTTGTGCAGAATCCATCCAGCTATATCCTTCTTGAATGTTATAAAAGCATACTCTTGATGAAAAAGTAATATCAAATCTTATTTGTTTTAGATGCCTAACCATTACAATAATGATTGTCCTACTGCCCCAGTGCCATGTTTTTACAGTGCCTTTGGGTGTCCTGAAAAGGTGAGCCTTTTATCAGAATCATGAATTGCAGACCTTCTGCAAGCTTTTGTCTGTGGCTTTTTTAATGCGTTTTCTTATTCTTGTCTCATTCACCAGCCCAAATCCTCACTGATTTGTGGGTTTGTCTTTTTTGTTTTGTATAGCAGCTGCATGTTTATATCAAGAACTGCATGTTGATACATTGTCTTTCAAAACTGCCTTTTCAAATTAAAAAAACTGTGAACTCTTTGCTCGATGAACTTGATTTTATTAATCCATGACTGACTGTTTTCTCAGTTTTCATGTCAGTGAAGTAGCTTCTAGCATTTCTTCCAAAGTTGTGGCCAAATACACTTATGGCTCCTAGACTTATGTGAAGAAAACCAATTTATTAAATTCTAAAATTATTCACCTGGATCCTCTTATTTCTAGTTGTTTACTACCTCTTTGTAAAAATGAATCTTTCCCCTTCATTGTTTCCACATCAGTTATCATACACCATTTGATACTATAGAGCTTTTTTGCAAATCAGTGAAGGGAATACAGTGCTGATTTAGAGCACAGAAAAAAATGCTAGATGTGTGTTTATCGCTAACGGTCTTTCCCCGTGTCTTTGTTTTGAGTTGAACAGTGTTACTGAAATTGTAAACCATAATTAATGGTGGTTTAATAGGGAAATTATTACTCCTGAGGAACCTGAATCTTTTATCATGAATGCTTAATTAACAAGGAAGTAAGCCTGAATATATACAAAATGCTTGCTTTTGGAATATTTGTCAAGAATGTGTTCAGTAAAAAATACTCCTTATTTCTTCATATCTTGTTTTTACTTTCAGGTGCACAGTTTGAAATATATTGTTTCTATTTCTCATTGTATGTACTACTGAAATACCTCATGTCTTTTACTCAAAATTGCCTCCATTTGAAGTGCAGGTTTAAAATGAAATGCACATTTAAAATGTGATTTCAGGTAACGTTGGATGTGTTCCTAATGTCACGTCTCTTAAATTCTAGATGCAAAGGAATGAACTGGCACGGCATATGCAGGAGTTCACTCAGGTTCATATGAGAATGATGGCTCAGAGTTTTCAAAATATCAGTGTTACTGCTACAAATCCTGTACCCTTCATCAATGGCCTACCCTTTGAGCCTGCCCTTTTCTCACACGTGTCACATGCTGCTTACAATTGTAATCCAGAGGTTGAAAACTTTAAAGAGACTATTCAGCAGTTGGAAGGTCGTCTGGTGAGACAAGATCACCAAATCAGGGAACTCATCGCTAAAATGGAGACTCAGAACACTCACATGGCAGAACTCAAACGTACTATCCGAAGTTTGGAGGGGAAGATTACTGAAATGGAGGCACAGCAATGTAATGGTATTTATATCTGGAAGATTGAGAACTTCAGTGGACTTCAGAAAGCCCAGGAAGAAGAGAGACCTGTTGTGATGCACAGTCCTGGCTTCTATACTGGAAAGCCTGGCTACAAGCTGTGTTTGCGCTTGCATATCCAATTACCAAGTGCTCAACGTTGTGCTAATTTTATATCTCTATTTGTCCACACTATGCAAGGAGAATATGACAGCCATCTGCCCTGGCCTTTCCAAGGCACGATACGACTTTCTATTTTGGATCAATCAGAAGGCCCAGAAAGGCAGAATCATGAAGAAGTAATGGAAGCCAAGCCAGAGTTACTGGCCTTCCAGAGACCGACAATTCACCGCAATCCAAAAGGTTTTGGTTATGTGACTTTCATGCACCTGCAAAATTTGAAACAAAGAACCTTCATAAAGGATGATACGCTTCTGGTGCGCTGTGAAGTTCTAACGCGTCTAGATTTGAACAGTGTCCGCAGAGAAGGATTTCAGGCCCGCAGTACCGATGGACCTATGTAGCCTGTAAGTCTCACCCAAACGTGTGGGGCCAATAGTCATGTTCTTCCACCACAGGTTACAAGAGCACTTCATAGTCCAGAGAGGCTGCATTTGTAAAAGGCCATAGTTACCAACATAGTTGATCCTCACCTGCATGGAACTTTGTTGTTGCTGGTTTATTTTTTTCTGTATGAGGTCATGTATTTAAATATTTTTTATGGTTCTCTATTAAAATAATAAGCTACTTCTGTAGCAAGCTAACTAAATGAAGTGCTGTTAATCAAAACTGTACTGGCTACAGGAAAATCTTACTGCAGAATCTGTATGTCTCTAGTAAAACTTAAGTAATATTAAGAAGACAGACCTGTAAGTCTTTGCACCCCAGTGCCTCAGGATAGATACTGTAACAGGGAAATAGTTAAATTAACAAAGATGAGGGATTTTTTGTTTGTTTGTTTGTTTTTCACTGAGCTTGGAAAAGTTGAGACAATTTCTATATTGACTTATCTAGAATTTTGCATTGACTCTGCTTCTCTTAAATCTGAAGTCACGTTAAGACTTTGCTCATGTCACCTGGGGTCCAGGTATGCTTTGACCCTTCCCTCCTGCGGATTTAGCTTCAGGAAGTTGCATGTTGATGATGCTAACATTTTCAAAAGTTGTGGTAGTGTTGTGGAGAAGGCTAAATGACTGAGTTCACTGTAATGTAGTCTTAAAGTGCCTCCCTAATTCTCTTTAGGTTGATAAATCTTTCTGTAAGTGTGTGCTCTAGGCCCAGAATGTCAATCAGAATTGACAAGAAATATAAAAGTTTAGCATTTTAATGAAATACCCTTGTGCTGGTGTACCTCCTAGTGCTGGACGTTTTTTGCATTGTAAGTGGATACATGAGCAAAAGGATATACTAACTAGATCAAGTGATGCAGAATGTGTTTACCTGTTGTTGAAACCTAAATTTGTACCAAAGCTGGACTGCATCTATTCAGGTGATCTTTTAGTGTTATGGGTGACTTATGACCTATGTCATCTCCTGTGAATTCTCCGTGGGCAGCTGGCCATATCAGTATCCCATCCGTTGTGGGTACTCCCTGTTCCTTTAAACAATAGGAGCTGGGCCACTCTCAGCAATTTGGAGAGGAAGGAAAGCCTGTTAGTTCAGCAGTGTGAGGAAAAATTGCAATCCTGTTTGCTTTTAGGAAGAAAATCTGGCTTCCATAGTTACTCATTTATTAAACACTAGATTCACTATGTCAGGGATTCATGAGCTTCCTAGTGTTGTGTGTATTATTGTTTTCTGTATTGACTGTATCCCATATGTTAGTTTTGACCAGTCAAAGCTGAGTAGTTCAAGTTCACTGGTGCTAAAAATAGTAACTTAACATGGTGCTGATGAAGTTCTGAATCTTGCCTTTAAAAGGAGAGAAGGTAAAAGTTTTGTTCACCCTATAACCTAAGTATACATTCTGATACTGAAGAAAGAACTAAACAATACACACCCACATGTGTATTATTTGACCAGCCTAGTGAAACAATCTAAAGACTACACTGCCACTTAAAAGGTAGTGATGAGAATTCCAGCTATTTGGCCTCATCAAAGCAATACCATGAGGATCATCAGTGGGAAAAGGGCATATGCTTAATACATACAAGACTAAAGAAAGACTACTGTAGTGTGTTGATTCGGGAGAATACTGTGCCTGCCTGCATGAGATACAAAAGTTCCTAGACCCAAGCTACCACGTTGTTCATCATATCCAGATGAGTAAAATTTTATCTGCAGGTAGAACCTCTTAGATAAAGAGGGATTGTGTTCAGTGGAGTATTGTCACTACTGAAACATGAACTTCCTGACTAATGGTAAGTGCAATTGATCATTGACAACTTCAGTGTATTCTCTGTGATTAGGGGACAGGTGAGCATATATTACTGAAAATAGGAAAAGATCCATGCTTTAAAACTGCGTTTAAGCTTCTTAAGTAGTTTTTGTAATTGATAGCCTCATCTTATTAGCTTGTTTCAGAATGTCTTCACTAGAGCATTCCCAGTAGTTAAACCATTCTTAACCAAGAGCTGTTAATATACATGGCAGTGCACAGACCCACTGTATACAGAAGGTGCTGTACACTAGTTCTCCATTTTCAGGCTATGTTATCAATATTTTTTCAAGATGATCAAAAACTGCCATTCTCTCCTTTCTTTTCCCTCCCTTCTCAATTTTTGGGGGGCTTGAGGGATCAGTCAGAATCAAAACTTGTAATTTGAGAGCTTCTTCCTGCCCCAGGTCCTTTCTCACCCCTCCTGGTAATAACAAGAATGTCCTTGCTCTGTGTTCAAATTGTTTCTACCCAAGACCCACTAAGTGCATTAACGCTTCCTTTGCTTTTGAAGATTTGCATTCTGAATGGAAATTTTTTTTGAACCTTATGTGTGAGATCTGATGTACTTCTGCCCTCGAGGAGGAAACGCAGTTTGGTATCAGAGTTTAAATGATTGAGGTTAATACTGTACAATAGCACAAGCCAATAGGTAATAGAAAGCTACTGCATGCATAGTACTGTATTGGCCACAGTAATATGAATGCTTTATTCACTGCTGCTATTCTACTGGTTTTTGTATTTTTGTATTATCAACTACAACTCTGAGTGATGTCAAATTACTGTAATGCCAGAGTTCTACATGAGAGACTTTCAGAGCTAATTTGCTGAGTATTAGTTAAATCTTATTGTCATAAAAAACATTGTAAATGTTAACAAAATATTTATTCATACTATTCATGTACTTGCTTCATTTTCCTCTTTCCCCTTTCTCCAAATTCCTTCTTTTGAGAACTCATTTTACAATGGTGGATTGAGGTGTAATTGCTAGAACTGTTTAAATGGAAGCAGGAAGGTATGCAGCACTGAGAGATGCCTCTAAAACAAATACAAAGTAGTCTGAGTATTTCACCCGTTTCCTGTATAATTCTTTCAGCAATGGAGTTCATTAGTTCTGTAGCTCAGTGCTTTGCAGCATCACTGGATCTCAAGGTGGTTTAAAAACTGGCTTATCTTCATTTATCTTCCAAATTTCTGTTGTCTTTAATGTCTTCTAAGTCACCCACTTAATACGTGTAATTGCAAAGCTGCTATGGCACAAAGTTACCAGTTATAATATATTACAAATTTGTTATCTTTTTGCCTCTGAATGTCTTCACCTGCAGGGCAGGGAAAATTATTTTACTAAAAATGTTGATATGTGTTGTATATATGAGAGCTCAGATAATGTGAGATGTATAGACTTGTTTTTTAAGTGGTCTCATGATAGGTCTGGTCATGTTTGCTATCAAGGGATTAAACTTGCTAATGAAATTAAATCAGGATGACCTTTCTATTCTTATTTAGAGATGGTGAAAGAACAAATACATTGATGATGGATTTTAAGGATTATTCTGGGTTCAGTGGTAAAGGTTTATATTAGTTTGTGTTTGAACAAAAGGAAAGTACTCCTGTTCACTTGGATGTATTGACTGATAATTTAATATATTTTGTAATTAATGCACAGCTATATTTCTGACAAATTTTAAAAATAAAGTAATTAAACTGTGCACTGCATGTTGCATCTTTATTCTCATGGAGGGCTATTCAAAAGGTTTCAGTGATACAGGACCTCTGTGGTAGTTTCTCTGTTTTGTGGGTTTCAGGGTTGGCTGGTTTTTAGTGCAGGAGACCATCTATCATGTAGCACCAGGAAGGCAACAAACATATTTCAAGGTAAAAAGCTTCTGGCATTTATAAAGGGTATTGATAATTCATTACTAAAAGATGTAGCTCATGTTAAGTGTTCTTATGATCATCCTGTAATTTAAGATGCAGCTCTGAAAAAAATTGCACACTATCACCTCTCTGGCCACATATGCTTGCTTGTTATATTTGTCACAGAAGTAACTATGGGTTAAAGCTTTGTTGTAAGATACTCAGAAACCAAAGGCAGTACCTCTGTCAGTAAGAGAATTGTGTGCATCATTGTGATCTGGTGATTTACCTCAACCACAAACATTCTGGATCTGTTTTTTAACAGCACCTACAGGAAGGGATATTCAGCACTTTCTTCTCAGTAAACTTAGTGGTATTTACTAGACATAATACCTAATGTAGTGCAGTTAATGTCAAGTTAATTACGACTTTATCTTTCTTCCAAGTTGGTCCTAATAGCTTCCATGAGTCATGGATAGGAAAGTATGGTCAGATACCAGTTATTTGTTGTGTTAATACATTTTTAATGTTTCATATTTCAAGGGTGCTAAAATCTTCTTTTGAGGAGATGAAGTAATAATGACCTGTTTTTAAGCAGGAAAAGTAGCCATTTGCAGATGCACCAGTGAATGGAAAGTCCACATGCAGAAACAGAAGATGCCAGCAATATAAAAGTTGGTTTGCACCCATGTGAATACTGATGTTCGTGTACCTGTAAGTTTCTGAAAAAAAATGGCTAAGCTGGATGTGGACCAGAATATTTTGACTGAATATTTTATTAGACAAATACCAGTTCATTGTAGTGATTCACAAAAGAAGAATGTGTTCATTTTAGCTAAAATCCAGAATAGTGCCAAACCAATTGCTCTGCTGCCTTTCTCATCCCCAAAAAGCCCAACACTATGGCTGTTCCATCTGGAGAGAGAGAACTCCCCATTCCTTGCTATATTATCCTGGGTGAGTACACACACTACTAGGCTTCAGCTGTTCTGTGTTTCTCACTTAGAAGCTGTGACTATTTAGCCTGTTCCAAGACAGCATTTACAGAAGTCCACAGAACTTACTAAATTAGCCCTGAAAAGGATGGAATGTTCTCTTAGCATATACAAAAAATATGAGGCAATAAAATTGAAGGTTAATGGACCAAAGGTAGTGAGTTGGGAATCTGGGTCTGTCTGGATGAAATGAGTAAGATGGCTGATGAATTCTGCCTGTTACTCATCTTTGATTTTAAAAAAAAAAAAAAAAAAAAAACCAAACCTATTTGCACTCAAATAGGAAATTTTTATGCTGGAAAAAAAAAACTATCAAAGGCAACACTTAAGTGTCATCACTGTCTCACCCTCATTTGCCCGCCACTGAGTCTTTGTCCATTCCATATGGAAGGAGGAGCAGCTTGGCCACACTGGACTGAGTGGACCCTTGTGCTGCCACCACCTTTTTACAAGATCTGACAGCCTGGTGACCTGAAATAACAAATGTCAGGATCTGTGGCCTTCAGGTCTTTTTTCTTTACTGGCTCTAAGTTTTTTGTAATTAAACCTAACCTCTTTCATCAAGATACATGTCTCTGAGCCCATAGGCAGCTATGTGCTCAAGTTATTTTAAGCTTGTCAAGGCTCAGGATGTGTGAAGAGTTGGTGTTAGTTCTGCAGTCATTTCTAGTTTGCAAACTGGGAAAAAAAGCTAACCCCCACAAAGAACTGTCCTTGTTTTCCTTTTTTGTTTTTTTTTTTCATCTTGCATGCAAAGAAGCAGAATATTCTGTAGTAGTAGTTGTATCTTTAGTCCCTCCTCACTCATCTTTTATCCCAAGCACAACAGTTGCTACTACTCCTCATCCCTTCTAAAAGATGGCATTTTCCTCTGTTTCAAAAAAATACTGTAGAAATTAATTTACCTTGTGTGCTGAAGGAGGAGCAGATAAAGACTGAGCTACAGCATTGAGAAGATAAGTCTTTCTGCTCAAATCCTAGGGCCCTGCTTCACTGTCTAGTCTTTTGATGATCATGTTCTTTGAACTCCTTTGTTCTGCTGAAACAATTACTTGGGTTTTGCAGCATTTTGGTTGGGTGTTTTCCTCTGGGGTGGAATAGGAAAATTCCTGAAACTGTGTGAGAGGAGGAAATTGTGCAGCAGGAAAATAATTTCCTTGTTAGCTGCAGTCCCAGCCTTGACCAGTGAGTCTTCTTTTCCTTTTGGTTTGTGGTCTGACAGGTCTCTGGCCTGTGGGTGATCCTGAGTTCAGTGATTTCATCCTCTTCCTTTGTCCCAGTCAGGTTTTTGTTGCCACCTGGAGCTAGCTGTTCTCCCAGGGTCTGCAGATGTTTATTGCAGCTGGAGCACTGCCCTTCAGCCAGTTACCCAGTGATGAAGGAGGGGAAAAGTCCTGGTCTATTAATGGCCCTGAAGATCCTAGCTGATAGTTTATCATTGAGCTACCACATGTTTGACCTGGCCAAACCTGATAGGTGTTGACCTGGGGCAAAATGGACTCATAGACCACACCTGTGTTTTCTGGTGGCTTTTGTCCAGGAGTCTCAACCCCACTCAACATTGAAGGGGACAAGGCATAAACAGAACAGCATTCTAGTAGGTACTGACAATTTTTGAAAAAAATAAAAAACAACCCAACCCTCCTGCATTCTCTTAGCTGATTAGAAGCAGAAGCAAGATCTTGTTAAAAGCACTGTGATAAACTGTCCAAAAATGTGAGTTTTCAGTTTCTTAGCCCTCTCAGACAGGACTTCATTTCCATGAAACTCAGCTGATAATTGACACATTGGAGGCAAAAAAAAAAAAAAAAAAAAAAAAAAAAAAAAAGCANAAAAAAGAAAAAGAAAAGGCAACAACACAAATCTTTTATTGTCTCCCCTGACCTGCAGAGCCCTTACTCCTCTGCTACAGACCAGTATTGGTAACATTGGTTTTCCCTTCTGTCTTCAGGAGCAGATGCTTGCATGACAGCAGGGTGTCAGGTGAAGCTGTCACATGAAGTCCAAGAGTTTGGCTTTAGCCCTACAATGGTATGCTTGAGTTAGCCTTTTTATTTCCATTTTGGAATTCATGCATGCATGGACTTGTTTCCCTTCAAGAGTTAACTTTGTTTCTGTTGCTGCCTTTTATGAAGTGGTACTTTCAACCAGATGTGAACTTGGGCTTTGCGCACAGGATGTTAAGGAGCCAAGGTACTACCAAGGAAAGTGACACATACAAGTTTTCCAAGTTTCAGTATCACACCCAGGTGTGATAAACTTCGCACAGTGTGGAGTTTAGACTTGCCTAAGCAAGTGCCTCTGGTGTGATTCACCTCCTAGAAACAACTGCTTGAGCTTGAGTTTCTTCATGCCAAAGTCCTTTATATAGGCATGTGCCTGTACTCATCCTTCCAGCTAAAAATGCAGGGAGTGAATCCATGTTTTAAATTAACTTGGTGATCTGTACAATGTTATTTTGGATCCTCTGGGAATGGCAGGGGTTTAGACTTTATAAGGGTCAAACACATAGTGCTCCTGAAAGGCAAATCAGCATTGTTGGGAAAAGGAAGGTCAGACCACCAAACACCCCGAGCACACAATTAAATAGCAGGACAGTGATGAATGCCCACTGTAAATTTCTTTGTTCCTTGTACTGTGCCTTCAGACACCAGTGGAAACCAGGGTATGAATGCAAAGTGCCTTATTTTAATCTCTGCTTGTTTCTGACTCCTGTATATTCTCGGTCCAGCTGTAATAGTAGTAAACTCAATTTTTAAAAAAGTATATCATGTATATAAAAAGATGTTTCAAAATTATTAAATGTAATATAATACTTTTTTACTGTATTAAGTATATAAAAATGTAACTTATTTTATAAATCATGTATAATACACTGTGTATCTATATAAAGATAGAAATAATAGAAGTCAGTCCAAATCTCCCCAGGTTTTTGAGCCAGCACTGTGCCTCCACTACCTTCACATGTCCTTACCAAAATCAGAAAAAGTAGAAGCAAGGGTAAGACATTTTATTACAGAATTGTAGTTCTTCATGGTTCCTTCCAGCTCCTTCTTCGGTTTTGGGCCCCTCACTACAAGAAAGACATTGGGGTGCTGGATGTGTCCAGAGAAGGGCCATGGAGCTGGCGAAGGGGCTGGAGCACAAGTCTGGGAGGAGCGGCTGAGGGAACTGGGGATGTTTAACCTGGAGAAAAGGAGACTCAGGGAAGACCTTATCGCTCTCTACAACGGCCTGAAAGGAGATGTGGCCAAGGGGGGTGGGGGATCTGTTTCTTCTCCCAGGTAACCAGTGACAGGATGAGAGAAAATGGCCTCAAGCTGCATCAGTTGAGGTTTAGATTGGACAGTAGGAAAAACTTCTTCACTGAGAGGGTAGTCAGGCATTGGAACAGGCTGCCAGGAAAGTGGTGGAGTCACCATCCCTGGCAGTGTTCCAAAATGTGTAGATGAGGCACTTGGGGACATCATTCAGTGGCATATTTGGCAGCGCTGGGTTCGTGGTTGGAATTACCACCACTGCCAAGCCAGAAGAGGGGTGGAGAAAGGCCTGCTGCTGCCCTCCGAAGGCATCATGGGCTCTGCAAGTCAATCAGCTAATTATGACAATTTGTCAGGAAAAAAATAATGATGAGAAGGGTACAGATCTGGAACAATTTCATCTCTATGCCGTAAACTCTAAGAAGGATAGTTGGATCAATGCCAACAAACAGTGGATTAGATTAAGCATCAGGTAAAGTCAAATAAATAAGCTTTTGAAAATGAACTTTTTTTGTTAGTTTGCCTGACAAGGGTGGGTATCTTGTTCATACCAGCTTACACATTTTAATAAGCTATGAGGAAACTTGGGGCAAATTCTGTCGCATCTCATTTACTTCAGCACTTATTTTGATTTCACAGAGCAGAACTTTTAAAGATTATGGGACACTCTTTGACAGGGGAATGACTAGACAGTGGCAGCCACCTTTTGCAATAGTTTTTAAGGAAACTTCCTGTCTAACCATCCAGGAGCCACTCTGGCAGTCACTCAGGAGGCAGGACCAAAGCCCCTTCACAGCAGGCAGCTCCAGTGACCCACCGGGTGCCCCACTTGACTCCTCACACACACCACACTCACAGCCAGACCAGGTTTCCTTACTGGTTTGTCTCTGGGTTTCCCATGGCCAAGTCTCAGACATCTCAATTCTTGAAATAATTTAATCATGGTGCACTATCAAAATAACAGCTCGATCTGGGTGCCTCTGAGGAGGGCAGAAGCTCATGCTTTTGTGAAGGGACTCCAGTCCCAGCCAAGGTGGTGAGAGTGTGACTGCCAGAGTGGCTCCTGGACGGTTTGACAGGAGTTTCCTTAACACAGTGCTGTTGAGGATGAGCCACTGCATTTAACCAGGACTATGAGTGCAGCGGGCACCATGTCTCCAATGTGCCACAGGGCTTTCAGGGGAGAAAGTTGTCTAACATTTCAGAGCCAAAAGAGACAGATGATATCCAGTGACAGGCTGAATGGAGGAGCTCAGAGCAGCTCCATCTGCACCACCTAATGCAGTGCTGCTCAGCCACAGTCGTCTTCTAGGAAAATACAGGATGGGGAAAAATCACAAAAAATTCCCTCCCCAGAACTCACTCAAACTTACAATGGACAGTGGTTCTGAATCTCCAAGGTTAAAAGTCCCAAAATGTACATCAGAACTCCCCTCCCATTCCCACCACAGAGGGGTGGGAAAGAAATTATTAGAGTAGGGTGTTTCTTGTAAATATAGTGCATATACCACTTAGGAGGAGACTTCACACATACCGTCAGTTCCCTCCTGCAGAACAGCCTCTCTCACCCTCTGATTTCTTACATCCAGCCACACAGCAAATACATAATCCACGGGCCTGAGAAGTGCACAGAGAAAGACAGCAGGTTTAGCACTTGTCACAGTGAAGGTGTCCCTTAGAGACAGTCATGTAGGAGACAAGGCTGAATTTGTTTCTGCTTCTGTTTCAAGAACCATTGATATGTTAGTCAATTAGCGTTTGGTGTGAAGTGGATTAAAAACCCACAGTGCAGAAGAGGGCTGGCTTACCAATAATGGGTGTAAATCAGTTTAAGAGGACTTCAGGGTAGGTGATTTATAGCACAGAGTTTGTGGTTTCTTGCTGATGTTTAACATATATAACATATATAAATTTTCTAGATAGTCCTGTTGCAGTACTGACTTGAACCCAAGCCTCTCATAACTGGTATACCTGTTCTTTGAGAAGCCTAAACAATTCTCACAGAACTCACTCTTTTAGGATTAAAAAACCCAAAATGAAACAAAACTTAAAAATCCAATTATTTTAGCAACTGCAGAAAACTCCTACATGTGAGCCAATGCAGCTGTTTCCATAAATTTCAAGGTCAGAAAGAATGAGCCTGTGACAATGTAACAGAGGTTGTTTCTGTACAGACTATAATAATTATGCCACAAGAATTACAAACTAGCTCTTGGCATAAGCGGGAGTTAGCTTTGAAGCCTAATGACAGCAGCTCCTTGAATATTGCTGCAATTTATAGCTGCTGCAAATATGCTCTGTGCAATGGTACAAGTTTAGGGCAGGTGAGACCCTTCAAGCCATTGTCTTTTTGTTTGGTTGTTAGTTTTTGGGGTTTTTTTTTTAAGGAATCTGCTTTCCTTTTTCTCATTGAAAAGTCTGATGATCAAACTATAATTAAGCCTCTACCCTACCTTCTGTTATATCAATTATTTGGGTAAGGATTAATCTAGTGAGCTATTTCTTTTACTTCCACATATCTCTTCTTCACTGCTCTCTCCCATACATTCTCCCACATAGGTGAGTCTCCTACACACAAACCCATATTTGTGGCCCACAGAATGTGTTGGCCATTCACAGCCAGCAACTACTGATAAAGAATGACAATTTTCAGTTCACTTATTTCTGCACTGGAGTAGTTACTTCTTTTCATCATCTGGGGTGGAGGAATGCACCCAAACTACTCATACATCTGAGCTGCCACTCCTTGTGTACATAGGACAGTTTTCACAAAACTTGGAGAAGTGCTTGGGGCAGGACTCATCCCCTGAAAGGGATGAACTTATACACAAGGGAGATATCAACTGGCACAACAATTACACAGCACTTTCCCTCCCAGATGAAAATAATGGTTGGATATAACTAACCAGAGTACTCCAAGTATCTTCAGGTGAAAGTAATGAATGAAGGGCAGCCAATTCCCAGGTGGAACATGGCAGCTATTTTACAGCACGCAATTTTGATCACCATACTGATGTGAATCTGCTGTACCTTTGCTGCTAAGTTGTTTTAACAGCTGGTATTTCTGTTTTGAAGCGCTTTTTTTCACGTAGTTGAGTGTTTGGTGTCCTTACCTGGTGCTGTTGGGATAGCAAGGGGAAGAGAAAGCACTCTCCAAAAGCATGGACAAGTGAGAATATCCCATTTAACCTTTTTTTCTGCTACAAGATCAACTTTCCACATTAGAAACATGAATAAGATGACTAATTACCTCCCCTTTGTTCAGGGAAATACCAAATACCCTACTCTTCCCACTTTTAATTAAGTGGAAAATTTGCAGTGACTTACCTATGGAGCATGTTGACTGTGGGCTGAATTTCCAGCTCATGTATCCCTGGGAAATTCCCTGGGCACCGTGGGGCACCTGCTCCAGGGTAAGTCTTGCCTTCTCACCTGCTCCCTGAGTGGGAGGTGGTGCTGGCTCTGCACAGAAACCTGCTCCAGGCAGGGAAGGGACAGCCAGGGAACACAGTCAGACTGGTCTCTTTTGGTAGTTCAGACACCCACTTTTGGGCATAATGTGCACATTTCTTTTAAGAGTGGGTGGTTTACCACAAAGGACGAAGAGGATGAACTTTCCCAGTCTCCTCCACAGCCCCTTGAAGACACGTCACTGACCAAACTGCAGTGGAGACTGGCAGAGCTGTGGGAAGGGCCTGACTCTGGCTCAGTGAGAAGAGGCCCAGCCTCCTGGCACAGGTAGGTGCCTGCTACATTTAAATCACTGAATAATACCCAATCACTTACTTCTGGCTACAGTTTTCACAGCTGAATAGATCTTTGCCTCTAAATTTCAGCTGAGAGTGATGAGAGAAGATCACTTCCGCTTGTATAGCACCAACACTTAAAAAACATCCTTCTTCAGCCTTTCCTAAATATGGGAAAGACATGTTAAAGAGTGTGACTTTGAGTGGCACACTGGCCCCGCCTGCAGCCCTCTGCATAGGACCCTTTTTTTGCTCTTAGCACAGAGCTTGCAATTCTGATGCTGGCAACCTGGTGCAAGTCAGTGTCACCAGCTCTGGCTGAGTTTCTGCACCGCTCAGCTCCCCTTTCTCTCACTGGCATGCCCCCCACACAATATGATGTGTGTGCCAGGCCCAGGAGTCCTACTGCTGGCACAGGGAAGAGTCTAGGTTGGGAAGGAACAGGGAATTCAGTTAGGGAAACTTGCTACTCCAAGTTTACAACAGGATTAAGAAATTCATATAAGTAAGCCCACTATGAATACCACAGTTTGTCTCTCACTAGACCCTCAGTTTCTCTTCTCTGGGACACACAGGCTGCCTTGCAAGAGCTGAACATTTTCAGTTTGTTGCCTCAGCTGTAAATGTCAAAAGGCCACTCCTTCCAGTTGAATCCATTGCCATTTGGGCTTCAAAAGAAAGGGCAATACCCAATCTCAGCATCAGTCCAAACCCTGCAGGGTTGCTCCTGCTGCCATCAGTGCCAGAACCAAGATCTACTGCATTTCTTCTGATTGAAACAAAACAAACACAAACCAACCAACCAAAAAAACCCAAACAAACAACAACAACAAAAAAACCAAAACCAACAACAACAAAACTCCCACAAAACAAAACAAACAACCAAGTTCCTGCTGACCTCACTAGGGAGCGAAGAAGCTCTGCTTGATGGCAATAAAAACATGCTGCTTGCCTATGGGGAATGTCAGGAAAAGGCTAGTTGCACTAAGAATAGTTTTCTGCTGAGTCTCCCTCAGTAAATTCATGACAGAATTGTATGGAAGGAGAGAATAAATCACTTACCTTAAGAAGGAGACTGAGTAAAAAGAGAAGACAGACTCAGTCTGATGAGAAGTTACTCAGTCTAGGTAATTGTCAAGGTAGAAGGTAACAGACTTTGAGAGGTGATGACAGAAATCCTTTCTTCCCATTCTGACAGTACTTCCAGGAGGTTTTCCCAAGCTGGTTACCATGAGGGTAGAAAAGACCTGCCCCGTGGCTGTGTGACATGGTGTGCAACAAAGTGCAACCCCAAACCAGCACCCTGTATCCAAAATGCTGGTGTTTCTCACACCACAGCTGTGGCCCAGGGACAGAGTCTTCATTCTTTGCTTCCAGGGGACTGAGAGCTTCCTCAGTGGAGAGCAGGCACATGGTGCTGCCCCCTCAGAGCTGCCCCACGGCCCTTCGGCTCCAGCCTCCCACTGACATCAGGGCAGCCACAGGGCACAGCTTTCAAACCACTGCCAGGGTCACCCAGTTTATCTGTAAAAGGTATGCATTTGCAGAGGCTTATGCAACCTCACATGGCTGTGAAAGTGGTCTTTATGACCATGTACTCAGTGTGGTTTACAGAACAAGTTTTGTTTAGTTCAGTTTACAAAGTAAAGCCACCAGCTTTAATTCTCCCTAAATAACACAACAACTGGGGAAGTGCATGATTCAGAGGGCTTGGTGCAAATTTTTGCAAAAACCCAAAATAATTCAAATTACACTTATGTGTAAAACTAAAGAAATTCAAGTTAAAATCAGGACTAACTCCTGTTAGACCTAGAGGTGATCCAAGAATACATCAGGAAATAAATAAATCATTCTAATTTTCACCATAAAAGAGGCGCTGCTCACTAATCCAAATGGTTTTGGTATTTACAGAGGTCAAATGGGCTAGAGGAACAACATACAGAAGAAGAGCATTCATAGGAGTGAACTGAAATGCTGCAGGGTGATCACTTCCCCACATGCCTCAATGTGACTAAGAGAAGTTTTTTTAATCACTACAAGGGGCAAAAGAAATTTTCTTTGAGCAGGTCACCATCATCTGCCCCACGCTAGAGGGACTGTGCCAAGGTGAGACCAGCGTGGTCTACTAGGTTTGGCTGTCACCACATTGATTCTGAAGGTCCACCACAGTCCGTGGCCACCCTGGGGCAGAAGGCAACAAATAAGTTGGCCTGGTCAGTCAGTCCAATTTATGATTAGGAGAGCAATGTATCCTATAATCCGTCTGAAGGGAAGACTGCTTAAAGCACAGCTCCCTGGCATTCCACTCAACTGTGCATGCTCTGCAGAGGAGGTAGCCAGCACAATTCAAGCTCCATTCTTCAACATGTAAGCACAGCTAGTGAACAAAACACTTGGTGTTTCCACAAAGGCCAATTAGGGTGCCTTAGGTGACAGCAAGAAAAAGTAGGCCCTTGCAATACCTCTTTCAACATTTGCAAAACAACATCCTCATTTATAAAGGTGGTGTGGCTTGTGCTCATAGCTGGTATTTCTGATGCTTTGTTACCAAATAATAATGCTGGTCTGCTTTCTTTTTGCTACACATGCTACTAAGACTAAATCCTGACAGATCGGCACTGTACTTCAGTGGAGCCAGTGGAGCAGAAATGCTCAATGCCCAACAGAAGCAGAGCAAACTCTGCAGTTAATGTCATAGCTAAAAAACATCCTGAAGGCTCATCCTAACCTTCTGCTTCCTTGTCAAGACAAATTTATTTACAGTCAATACCACAAAGACTAGATTCAAGTAGTAGTTTTGTTAGTCCACATTTTTAATGGAATTTGACATTTAAGGCAGCATTTCAGTTCACCTCCAAGCCTGTAATTACACTGGCAAATCTGCTTAGCAAGACATGGGCAGAGTATCCCAGGGGACAGCTTGAACAGATCGGTTCTGTTCCCATAGAAGCAGCATTTGAGTACCAAGTGATGCTACAAAGCAGACACTGTGGAGTGCAGTGCCTGACACAGATACTTGCAAACTGGACCCACTCATAATCTTCAATATAAAAATGAAACCAAAGATTGCAAAGAGCCCTCAGTGTATCTTAAAAGCAATACTGCATGGAGTCAGACACCACTGGAGGTCAGGAGCACTTCATGAATACTCTGCTGAGACAGGGCTCCTTTCTACACCCTGCTGGTTATCTTTGGTCTCATGAAATCTGCAAGTGCTAAAAGTACCAGGGTAACCCAAGGATGAAATCCTATTCATCACCTCCTGGCCTGGAGTCACAATGGCCCCGTGCTGAGAAGTACCTTAATGTCTCTCACACAAGTGCAGACTCTGCACAGTGTCTTCTTCCCAAAGGAATCCATTTAGTTTTCCCTTTTCATTGTAGCCCTAACACCACTAAAATTTTGAGAGCAAATTGATGCCAAATACCAGGATGCTCAGGATTATATTTTGCACCCAATTTACACACCCAAGCCCTCTTTTGCACACAGTTTATACCACAACCCCAAGATATGACTGGAACCAAATAAAGTACATATAAACTACTTAGCTCATACTCCATGTATACTCAGTTCTCCTCAAATCTGGGAAAAAGTAAATCTGATTTGTTCCAGTTTTGACTTTTCATCCATGCCCATGGGAGGCAAAGTGAAAGATCTCCCTCTCTCACAAGCCACCTCAGCAGATCTTTCTGGAGGACTCAAATGGTTTCATCCCTGAGTTCAACTTTAAAAGCCAGAAATGCAGTCCTCTGCATTCGCCACACACTAGCACAAGAAACAAAGAGAACACTTAGCACAGAGGTCTCTACTGCAGGAACAAAGAGCAAATAAGCGGCACAACACTGGGAAAGATGAAGAAAAGCAGAAAGAGGTCAGTTTGTATCACACCAAAGAAAGAGGAGGAAACCTGATGACCAAAGGTTTATACTAGTAAAGGAAGAAACCTTACAGAAGGTAGACTGTGCTGTTCAACAGCAAAATCTTTGCAGCTCTCAGTGGTTATTTGGGAGCAGCCTGGTACCTCCATCAACAATGATCCCAGACTGGTAAAAAACCAAATCTACAGAGCATTCTCAGACATAAGAACCTTCGAGGGCATTTCAGTGACGTGAGCAAAATTCAAATCTTTCTTTTTTCCCAGCAGGGATGACACTTTGTCCAGCTTAGTGCATATAGTTCTCCGCTCCTCAGCAAGACTTCTTCTAGCTGACTGATGTGCAGTTCAGCTCTGCAGGGTCCTGCCTACTTGCTGCTGCTGCGACTCCCTCTGGCCCATCGGCAATACTGGGCTCACTGGAGCACTGTCTGTGGCTGAAACAAGTGGGCTGCAGGAGGAGGCATTTTTCAGTACTGTCTGATTCCTCAGTTACCATTCCTGTGTGCATCATGGAGGCCATTGCCAGGAGCTGGATATCTGAGTGAGCATTGGCCACAGTGTGGCGACGGATGCTGCCACATTTCTCCAGGTAGGCCTCACCCTCCTGCTCTGTCAGTGGGGTCAGGGCCATCTCGCTGGGCTGCCGGCTTGTCGCATGAGATGAATAGTTCAGTAGATCAGCCTTAGGACGGGATCTGGAGTACCGTCTCTCTGGAAGAGAAAAAGGAAGCAGAAACGGTCAATAGCACACAAAGTATTGCTCAAACTGGTAGGCTGGCCTCAGGGAACAGAGAGAATTCAGTGTGCAGCAATAGTGTCCCACCTCATTACCACTGGAAAACTAGTTCATACTGCTGGGGGTTTGGAAAGCAGATCTGCCTCTCCCCCAGTAAGGAGTGACCTCCTATCCTGCTGTAAGGAAATAGTGCTGGTGCCTGTGAGAGAAGTGAGTCAAAAGTCCTAAGTGCAGCAAAGGGACTTGCGCATCCTGGTGGCCTCCTCCCTTATCCAGGGATGAGGGCCAATGGGAGGTCTCACGCACAGGTTCACTACAATGACAGACACTAAAATGGCCCAAGGCTCCAAAAAAACATTCATTGAGGACTTCAGTTGTCATTCCTTTCCCTGAAAAATTTCTCTCAGGAGGTGTCATTAGCTACTGTCATTGTAAAAATTCCTGATGCTTACACTGTACTGCCTCTCCATCTGCCTAGGAAAAGGCCATTCTGCTGGCATTATCCCGCTCTATTTTCCAAAGATCACACAAGAAAATTTCATCCACTTTACAACATGTCTGGTTTAGGAGCTAGATGTGGAAAACCCCCAACAGTGCACAGGAACAGTCCACAGCAGCCTGGGGGAAAGGCACATGAGAGAAGGGCAGCACTTGTGGAGCAGGGGTAAAGTGGTGACACAGAACAGATGGGTGTGGGGTGTACAATCTGCTCAGCAAACCGTTAAGAGGGAAAAATGCCTGGTTTAAAACTCAGAGCCAAGGCACAGACACAGCCCCTCATCATGAAATGCTATTTCAGTTCTGATACTAAAAGCTTTCAGAAGGGCAGGGGTCAGAGTTTGTGCCTCGGCTCACTCTAATACACCCCCCCCAGCAGGTTAAATCCCCACAGCAGTGGATAAAGCTCTTCCTTACCTGTCTTGTTTCTCACCAACTTCACTGAAGTGCAGGATCTCATTTCATAAAGTTAGAAGCCTTTAAACTATATAAAAGGCTTGCACCAAGACTGCAGAGCATAAGAGAGTAACAAAATGCAAAGCAAAGCACTCATCACTGAAGGTTATAAAAGAGTTTTGGAAGCTTGCATCAGGAAAAAAAAGCAGAAAACAAACTCTATATTGTTGCAGTGAGGCATGGGTGAGCAGCCAAAACTCAACCACTGGCAGCAGCCAAGCTATGACAACACTTCACCCTGCTAGTGCCAGTAATATGTTCATTCAAAATGGGTCATTTTTTGCTTAAGAGTATGCACAAGTAATTTTTGAGGCTGGTAACAGTGAATGCACTCTTTAGGTTTCATCTGCAGCTCAAGCCACAGCAAGCTGTAGAGCTGAAGGGATTTGGGACCTGACTCTTTTGAGGAAAAAAATATCCACAGATGATTTTTGTGTAAGAGAATTAAAATCCTTTACGGTGAGAATCAGGTGAAATTAGGCTAGACTCTGAACATTAATTTATTGCTTCACTTTTCCTCTTCTACTTTCTTGGCCACAAAAGGCAGTGTCTTAAGGGAGCTGTCATGCCTAGTTTAACTAGATATTTTATTTCTATTTTGGTGCCTTATGACCAGGAATATAAACTGGGAAGAGTTTTTATGGGATTTTTTGCAAGTAAAATCTAACATCATTGCTGATCTAGTTAATATATGGGGGAACAGGGTGAATGTTTTATCTTCTCTCCTATCCCCAATATAAACATTGTTTCTTAGAAAACTGGATCCCATTGGTATATTCCATCCTTACAATGCAGGTTATGGCTAATTTACACAGGCAAAGCAAGAAGGGGGCTAACAGAAGAGCAGGTGGGAATGCTGCCCTCTGCAACTCCCCTCTGTGAGCCATCCCATCCCCTTTCACACCAATCCCTGCTGCACTCCTCTCTCATTTGAAATCAAGCTGAAGGTACAGCAGCTCTTCAGGCTGAAACCTTATGTGTATTCACAGCTGGTATCAGACACCTTCAGTCACATTTCTCAACACTCATTCTTCTTGAAGGCTCCAGTCCAGAGGGCAGTTTGGCCTCCACAGCAGCTGTGGAGAATGCAAGAGTACCCAACGCCCAACAATGCATTTCCCAAAAGCTACCACAGGGAATCTACTGGGCTTCATCATCATTACAGGCTGCCCAGTGAGAGAAGAAACTGGTTCTGAGAAAGCAAAAAAGTGACTGAAAGAGAAAGAACCTTGATTACAAGAGGAAGTTAAGGAAAAGAAACCTCCACCACAGCAGCACTTCGAAAATACCAAGATTATTTGCAGAAAAGTGCTGTTTTGCTGTCAATGTCTTGTACTGCAAACACAAGTTCATTCTTTCCTGGCACTCAGCACAGGGTGGAGCAGGGGCAAAAGGCCACCTTGGAAATACCCATAAATAAATGGCAGCTAAAATCAAAGTAAATACAATGACCTTAAGGCACATAAACTTCATAAGACCAGTTTGTGTGATTGCCTGGTTCAGCTGACAGAAATCCAGGACATCTAGAAGCTTACTGAAGCTTTCAAACTATCCCAGCAACATGCAGATGTCCATAAAGAGCAAAGGAATAAAATTTGTCAAAGTCTGACTGTTATGGGAGATTTTGGCCTAGATTTAGCCTCAGGATCAGGTCTGCAAATCAATGCTCAACTGTTTATACAGTTCACTTGCATAAAAGATATTTGATTGCCCAACAATCACAAGAACAAAATGCCTGAATCATAGTTTACCTAAAGCAATGCCATGAGTTTGTTACAAGCACAGATTTCTGAGTCCTGATAAGTCCTTCTACAAGCCCATCTTTTCCTCTATGCTTCTAAGGCATAGTACAAGACGCGTATCTCCAGCTTGCTACAATTTGCATTGAAGCAAAGGCTAAAGCTTATGAAAACAGAGGGAGACTGGAGCTTTCTTCATTTGTTCTATTCGAGTATTTTCGACTATCAAAATCAGTATCACTATGTCCTTTAGCAAGCCAATCTCTTCTGGCTGGTCACATGCAAGCAGAGCTCCTGGATTGCGTGTGAAGACGTTTCCCACAGTAAGCACACTCTTCCTGAAATAAAGTGCCAGTTCTCCCACCTAGACCTATTTATCCATAGTTTAAACACTGATATTTAATTACTTTGGTTTTTAAACAGAATCCTCAGATGGAAGGAAGACTCCATGCAGAAATCGCTGTAATCCCTCAGAATTAACGTGCAACAGTTCTGCTGTTTGCAAAGGCTGGTTGATGCAGCAGTGAGCATGGCAATCCAGGCAGCTGAAGCAGGCTAGCGAGCAGGGACAGGGCACAGGCAAAGGACCAGGGGCGATCTCTCACTGGGGTGAAGGCAGTACCTCAGTAATGGACCAGAGAGTTCTAAAATCCAGTCCATCTCCAGAGAGACAGGAGAATTTTCAGGTGGGTGTGTGTGCGCATGTGTGTGTGTGCAGGCGCAGTGGTGGGGCACTAGTAGTTCAGTCAGTCACGGAAAATAAAAAGCCAATCACAAAAATCTACATTCAGAAATATTAATCTGAACCTCCTCAAGGGTGTTTTAGCCTTTGTTTTCTATCAGGCACTGACTCCTTTTCCAGCACAAATGTGTACTTCCTCACATTAACCAACCTGTGTGCCCCAATGATAGCTTCTGTACAATGTGCATGTCTTACCAAGCAAGCAGGTGCTACCAGAGGAGCCGTGATCCTCACACAAACCTAAGTATGGTGACACCACCTGCTTGACCAGTCCTTCCAGCTGTACGTAGCCCTCACTGGGACCTGTAGGCTCGTGGACACTCTGAAAATCAAACATAAAAAGTAAATGTTACTCTTAAAAGGTTTCTTAGTAGAGCCTGTGGTCTATCAAATAGCTCTGCACTGGAATATCCCAAACATATTGGTAGACCATTTGGAGCTGGTAAGACCAAATGGAGGTTTGTGTGCCATTCAGGTCAACTCCTTGTTCAAGTCACAGTCACCTCACAGACACTGAGCAGCCAGTTCTTTTTTCTGACCAAGGGACAGGAAGGTTCAAAGTATGCTCACACTGAGGATGTGCACAGTGTACTACAGCAATACAATTACACCGGGGCAGTTTTAACTGGAAACATCTCCTTGTAGAAAAGCCTTAACACACCTTGGGCAAAGTACTGCTCTTGTCCTAGGCAGGACTGCAGGCAAAGCACCCTCTGTGGGTCAGCTTACAGCTGCGAAGATGGCAGATAAAACTAACCAATTTAACAGTAATTTCAGAAACTGTTCAAACCTAACTTCCTGTAAAACCTCAATAAGCTTTTATTCCTCAAATGTGTTGATTTGAGACCCTCTTTCCTCTAGAGTCTTTTATTAAAATAATATTTCAGGGAGGTTGAGGTAGCACTTTAGTATCTCCCCTGCTGTTATAGTCTGGGTCACTGGAACATCAGAACAGTGAGAACTTATACAGAACTCGCAACTTTAAAATGAAGGAGGGTAGGTTTAGATTAGGCTTCGGGAAGAAATTCATTACTGTGAGGATGCTGAGTCACTCAAAGAGGTTGTCCAGAGAAGCTGTGATGTCCCATCCCTGGAAGTGCTCAAGGCCAGGTTGGACGGGGCTCTGAGCATCCTGGGCAGATCCTGATCTAGGTGATCTTTAAGGTCTCTTCCAATCCAAACCATTCTATGAATGATTCTATGAACTCAAACGCGTAATATGGCATTTTGCAGAGCTGTCAGGCTGAGCAATATAAAAAAAAAAAGATTAAACAGCTGGTATACTTGGCATGTATTTGGCATGCTTGGAAAGCATTCTGTTGAGGTCAGGATAAAGAGGATAATTCTCACAGAAGCTCTGGGTCTCTTTGGAGAGGCCTTTGAAAGATGTATAGCATTTTGCTTACTGACAAAAGGTATTTCTTCTCTCATGGGCACTGCTCAGCATCCCAGCCAGCCAAGGAGCTGGTGTTGGGCAGCCAGAAGCCACAATTCAAATTCCACTCTCCGCTGTGATGGAGACTTGCCCTGTCATTCCAAACCTGAGAAATCAGGACAACTAGGGCACAAAGAGGCATTCAGTGTAGCTGGGAAATGAAAATTTATGTGAAGAAAGAGTCTTGAGACTGTTCGTAGATAGGGAGGAGAAGTACCAAGAAAATCCAAACACCCAGCTCTTTCAAGGGAACATCCTTACCTGCTCCTTGGGAAAGCTCAGGACATCCAAATTCAGCTCTCATTTCTACAGTTACTGCTCCAAAATAAGCACACATCACTTGCCCTTCATCACACCCTCCACCCTCCCCACTCTCCTTTCCAGTGTTCATGTTAGTTCAGTGAGGTCAAGATAGCCAAGTGAAGTCAGACAAAGTGCAGAGGCTCCCCACCTGCAGAATTAACAGCATCTGGACAATGGAAGCTGGAAGCTTTGTCTGGACCAGAGGAAGAATTTCTTCCAACTTTACTTTTAGCAAGACCAAGTCTCTGAAGCCAAGAAGAGCAATCTGACGGATAGTCAACTCCTGACCCTAAAAAACACAGGAGACAAAATCCAAGAGTTGATAAAGGGATGTGTGAGCACTGCACCAACATAGACCGGAAGGGTCCGTCCTGCCCATTGCTGCTGTAGCAAAACACCTCCCAGTCACTCAGGTTGAGGATTCATAGTACCCCGTGGTTGCTTTTCTCTCAGGCTCTGTCTCACACAAATTCTGAAATGAGCACCACCTCATCTGAGGCATCAATAGGTTTGGAGTAAAGCCAAAAAAGGGCCAGTATTTCTCTAAAAGACAACATATTTATGAAACCCACTCGCCATCCAGTTTGGTCACAAGCATTCAAAGCCCAGGATGGATGTAGCTTGTGCTTTTGACACTCAGAGCTGAGAAACCAGAGAAGGTTTGGTAGGGAAAGAACTGGTACAGATTATTCCTTAAGTAAGCCTACCTCTGATCTATATTGGATTCTCTTTTTGCTCAGTTTCTGCACTTTAGATCTTGCTGATATGACAAAAATCCACAATTTAGTCCATTACAGATTTTAGGATTTAGGCTAGAGCAAAGCTAGCAAGACTGCTTGAATTAAACATCATTTTCAAAAGCAACAGCTTTGATATCCACTGCAAGGCATTCCATGTCCTCACAGTTGCTTTTTTAAATCAACAACACAAGTGAGCAGGCTTAACAGATGATGTAGTATTTCTCAGCATATTTAAACACAGTCGAACTCCATTTGGCATTCTGGTGTTACCATCTTTCCCACTGCTATGATTAATGTCTGAATGACTTTCTCTTGCCCCACTGCAGCTTAACAGCAGAAATTTTGCTCCCAGCCCTGCCCAGCACCCTCCAGCCTGAAAAGTTTGCCTTGTTCTTCTCAGCATGTTAATCTCTGCCCCATGGTCTCTTTGGGAATCATTTTATGATCTCCATAATACGCCCAACATGGCAAATATTTAGCTGGAAGGAATTAACAGCAGTTAAACATCAATTCATAGTACGTTTAATGCCATAATTAACAGCATCATCAATATGTAAATATGAATTAAAGCAAATAGTCTGGAGGGCAGCCTGGCCATAATAAAAGCACTTTGCAGTTTTAAACCATGACTGTGTGTTTAGAAAAATGGATGTGTAGTTCAGATCAGTATGAATCTCAGAACTGTATTTCAGCAGCTGCAAACTTTTTTTTTATATCATGCAGTTTAGTCACATTAACTTCATACCCCATTTCAAAATGCAAACATGTTTCTGTGCCAAACAAATCAAGATTTGCTATTCTTTTTTTCCCACACCAATAGTCACATCAACAGCTGCAACTATATAAAAGCCAGTGACCTGTTTACATAGCTTCCCTCTGCAAAGCGATTTAACCAACTTGGCTGCTTAAAGGTCATATTTCTGCAACACCTTTGAGTCTCAGGTTTGAACTTAGCTGAGGTAGGAAGTTACTTCTAGTTATTGCCTTTGATAACATACACTCACACATTTGGCTTAGTTTCATTCTGAATATGCGGTTGCTGGGATGACAGAAGAGCACAACTAAATAATCATGCTGACATTTGCAGGAAAGGACAGGGAACCAACAACAAATTGACTTTCCCATCTATGAGAGTAGCGTGCGAAGAACTGCAGCTTGATGAAAGACTTCCTAGATGAGCTCTCTTCACATGTTGTGACACACCATATAAGTGGTTACATTCAGTTCTGCATTTCTAGGAAAAGTCCAACCTCGTTATTAGGACACTAGGCTGGGATAGGAGAAATTTCTTATATGTTGTTGCACTAGCAACTCTGTCTCTACAATAGTCTATGGCAGCTTACTCTGTGTCAAATTCTTGAATGTATTTCGGGCAGTTTAATCCATACATCTGCGTAGGACTTAGGTGTCTACAAAGCTTTAAATATGCTTTCAGTTCCCCATCCATAAAAGGCAATACTTCCCTAACTTTACATCTTCAATGAGATATTTTGAGTGACTCAGATATTGTGACAAGACAAACACAGGAAAAAAATTGTGCTTTCAAAGAATCTCAAGATCCCATAGTAACACGTTCTCCACTATAACCATGTTACTTCTAAAAGCTGTACCCACGGTGCTGTAATTTTTGTTTTGTTTTTGATCAGAGACATTTAAATAGCAGGGGAGTAGATTTTTCTGGTAAGTGGCAGAATTATTAGCATCAGTGGCTATGACACACAGCTCAACTGTTTCCACGGGACACGGGTAGCTGCAGTGCAGGCAAACACCTGTTTAAATAGATCAGGTCACTCCCTCACTGGGAATTAGTTGCAAAAGGAGAGAAAGGAAGGGCATTATAATTGCACAGTTTTACCTGTCAAACACCTACCTTTAAGCATCTGCAGCAAGGAAAGAACAAAAATAAACACAGTAGAAAGGTTAGTGTCTGTCTTTGCAAAAGTCCTTTCTCTTTTAGGAAATGCCAGCTTTAACAGGATTAGAAGAAAAGGGCAAGCTTTGAGCTTTACCTGCTGCCTTTCAAGCAAACACAACGGAAAAATTATTTTTAAAGGCTTTGGAAATAATGTCTTGTGAAAGAGGCAAAAGTCAAGAGGAGGAGACTAGCATTTCCAAGAACGTCATTTTCTGCATGAGGTACATTTTTCTTTTCCTCTCATGGAAGAAAACAACAAAATAGGCTGGGGACATAATTAGGCTGCTCATATTGAAACCCTGACTGAAAAAAATATCATACAGCTCAATACTCCTGATGAGATACTCAGCTTTCAAAATACCCAGTGTAAAAAGGTCTTACATAAAATTGTTCATTCATCCATTACCCATAGATTTATGTGACCCCTTATTAAAGCTTCAAAAAACCCAGCTGAGGATTCCCCAAAAGCACAAATGGGACATAAGGCCTCTAAAGCAGTTAGGGGTGAGTTAAATACATTTGCTCCTGATCTAGTCTTCAGATTTGTCCCTCTGAAGACAAGTTGTCAGTGTTGTCTTCTGCACCAACAGTTCCAGGTACTTTAAAATGGAAGAACTATAAATGCAAATAGCTCAGAGCTTCAGTCTAGACAGGTACAGTCCAACAATTTCATTATCCAAGCTTAGCACAGACAGAGGGCAGACAAATAGGAATAAATTGAGCCCAAAACACTGTGCTGATCCAGTAGAATTCAGCAGTCCTTCTTACACAGTTAAATGCTGACTTGGACAAAGTCTACTTCCTCCCAGATTTAGTTTAAAGGTTTTGACACCTATTTAGCCACTGGCCAAACAGTGCTGCTGGCAGAGAAGTTTCCATTTGCCATTAGCAGGCATTGCAGCTACATTGCTTGAGCTGACTGAATTAAAATTAAGATTACCTGGACAGGGTAGAATATTGCCTGGAGTGTAGGCAGAGTCTCTGTAAAATAGTGATCCCAGATTTCAGATAGGACATCAATGCGATCTTCACCTACAAAAAGAGATTGGGAGCAAGAACTTTAGCAACAGGGATGCTAAAATCAAGTTTGATTTTCCAAGTACTCTGTAATTCCCAAATAAGAGCGACAAACCAACCCTTCACTTTCACAGTTTCTGCCCAAACCTGGACATCACCCAGCTAAACTTCACCTTAACCGACACACAAGGCTGTGACCATAAGTTATTCTGTTGATTACTGCAAAGAAAAGAGCCCTGTGCAAAACATGGCACCAATTTCAACAAGTAAATGAAGCCCCTCTTCAATGTGAGGTTTTAACTCCAAGGCAAAGAATTTTGCAGCCTCACAGCTCACAGGCAGCATGCCCCACTAGTTGGGGAGTAGCCACACATTAGCAGCTGAATCTGAAAACTAGCAGGTCACAGCCAACATCAACTGATCACCCAACATCATCCAACTGAATCAGCAACAGGGTCAGGGAGACCATTTACAAGAGCTGAGTCCCCTCTGGCATCCACCCACTACCAAGCAGCAGTCAGTAACCTGACAAGGCACAAGCCTATGTGGTCCTCTCAGATGTGGCACTCGTGAAGGTTCCTGAATGAAATTCACTTCTTGTATGATTCAAACTCAGACAAACATCCCCAAATATAAGTGGGTACTTAAAATTCAGGCAGACTAAGTTATGTATCTCATGATTCCCACAGCAAGAATGCAACTGTGGTCAAATTATGCTCATAGGTTTGTCTTATAAAGCTGTGTACTCCTCAGCATTTGGGCTCAAAGCCTCTAAGTTTTTTAGGAGATTATTCCCATCCCAAAGGTTTGCAACATTTTTTCAAATTTTAAATACATCCCCAGAAATTTCTGCTGCCAGTGCAGACCCAGGTTTAAAAGCACAAGTTTTTGGCAAAAGGATTTTCTGGGATACCTTCCACAGAGCCTCAGCTGGAGCTCACAAGCAGTTGAGACTCAGGGAACAGTAATGGAAGACAGAGACTCAAGACAGCTTTGAAGGCTCAGCCTCAAGGTGACTAAAGGCTCTATATGAGGAACTGGAATACACATAAAATTGCAACTCAAAAGAGCCTTATCACTTTCTCCATCTGGAAACTTCCACACAGGCTTTTAACGTGCTTGCCCATGGGTTGTGTTGCTTAGGCCACAGCCAGAGAACAGAGAAACAGCAGGACTAGATTCTGCAGACATTTCACTTTGAGCAGAGAGTCCACCACAAACCACAGAAACGCTCAAAGAAAGGCTTCACTGTGTCAGGTAGGACTCTCACTTCAAAATTGGAACTGCAAACAGACGAGAACCCACCCAACATCCCCATAACAGCTACCTACTACCAGCAATAGCCAAGTGTAAGTGAAAAAGACAACAGGAAACACACTAATTTAATGTTTAAATTTTTCCTCCTCTGCCTCCTCCCCAGGACTGCAATGCTTTGCTGTGTGGAGACAGAAGGAAATGTCATAGATAACTTCCCCTTCTGCAGGGGAAGCAGGAATGGTTTGTTTCTTCAAGAAATCGTAAATCCTACACAAGTTGAAAGAAATTCTGACAGACTGTATAAGGAAAAATCATGTTAAAATAAGAGGCTGTGATTGAAAAATAGACACAGTAAAACACTGTCATGCCCTGCAACAGGAACATTATTCTGTGTCTGAGTGCTGGGGCAGTAGAAATTTTCCAGGAATGCAGAGTTAACTGAGAAGCATGTACAAGAAATTCTTATTGCTGTGACCACAAGACCTGCAACAAGCCTACACATCATGAAACAAAGGTGCTCATGAGTCACGTGCAGAGATGCCAGCCTGCACAGGCAAAGTGTCTCCAGAGTCACTTCCAACGAGGGACAGAGAAATGAGGCATTTGAAGAGGGTTTTGCTGTCTGCCTGGGAAACCACATCTCACCCAAACTACTTGACCGTCTGCAAAATACTCTTTGGCAGCTCTCAGTTTATTACAGACTCAAATCCAGTTTTCATAATGCTAAAGCAGATAACGGGATAGTTTTACCAAGTCTGTGATAAGCTGTGCAGCACTCATTCTGAAGAGCTGGCTGTGGCAGGTCAGGTACACACATTCAAGGAAATGCAAGAGTCTGCCTTTTTTCCTCCCTTGCATGGCCAGTGCTGAAGAAGCACGCACCAGACAGGAGGCTGGCAACTGCTTAACTCCTCTGGGGCCCAAATCCTGCAGTCTGCCAGTGGGGTTAAGTCACTTGGTGAAGAACGGTGCAGAGGAATCCAGGACCAGCAATGACGTGAGATTGCAAGTGTCTATTGGCATTTAATGACCCACATACAACAGACTGGTGATTAGCAAGAGATCTTCCTACAGGCTACAAAACTGGGTCAAATCAAGCAGCAGCTTAGTTTTGAATAAAGACTTGGTTTGCTTTGCTTGAGCCAACAGTTACTAAATGTGACTTACTTCCCACACATTCAGCAGAGTTGCTGCACCATGCTGCCTGGGTCCACAGGCCCTGCAGTAGCAAGCATATGTACCACAGTGGTTTGAACAGACCTTTGTGTCTGATCAGTTTCTTTCTTGAAGGATTTCATTCTCACCCAACGGATGTTTTTTTCTTTAAATGTACACAAAGCCTGATAGTTCTGCTCTCAAAAGCATGACAGAGTAACCAAAATTGTGCTTACATCAAGGTACAAATCACACTGAGAAATAAAAAGCAGAAGGCAGTTCCAAGCAGTGTTGCAACAGGATCCATGTCCAGACCAGAAAGGGTTTGAGCCCAGGTTCAACTGCCACACAAGACCCACATTTCTGCTCTCATGATGAAGTCATGGCTGGCGGAAGCATTTTGGGTTTGTGTCTATTGAAACAGTCCACCATGCCTTCAGCCTCACAAGAGCTGCAGTGCAAACCATTCCCTCATCCTTGCAAGGACTGCAGTGCAGTCTGGCTCCTGAGGGGTTGTGTGATACCCTAAGACAGCACCAGAAAGGGCTATACAGTTTCCAGACATGCAAATCATCCCATCTGACCAAACATCAAAGCACAGCTCCCTTCCAAAACAGGTTTATGACTATACTTACCTTCACACAGCTTGACCTTTTCCTCCATAAACAGCAAGCCTTTCGCAAGAAGCTGGTTCTGCCAAGAGAGAAGAGAGACGTGCATTTGCCTTTTCTGAGGTCTATAATAAACATGTAAGAATAATTTTTTTTCAGATGTTATCCACTTTGCATGCAGTTATCTAAAGGTTAGTCATATTGTAGTGCCTTCTTCCAGCACTGATCTCAGTGTGAGTGCTATACATTCATTAACCCCTTCTTGTTCATCTAGACATGAGAACACAACAGATATAGCAGTTGAAACACTTGCCAGAAATGAAAAGTGTCACAGGGAGGGAATCAAGAAAATAAAATGTTTCTTACCATACTAGTGCAGCCACATAAGCTATACCTCAGTCACATGACAGAGGTGATTAAAGGGCCAAATGCCATGGAAATGTCCCACTTTTTTCTTCCTTTGCACTAGCTCACTGCTTGCCTAACTGCACAGTAACCCAGTTCAGTTCTCTAACATTTACTTCTGTATTCCTACTTATTCTATCTCAGTATGCAGTCTCAAACTGGCAGGAGCTAGTCCTTCTAGGCAAACTTAACTATCAGGGACCAGACAGACTGAGATATCAATATGCCTGTCCGCAGTTCAGGACATCTAAATATCTGATTTGCTTTTTGTTCCCACTTCCATGAACATAAGCAACACCTACCTTTTTGTTCTCCCAACAGCACTAAGTGAATCAGTTATTCTGAAAAGTTTTGAGAATCCCAGAGAAAGGTGTTACAGTCACCACATAACACCCTATTACTGCATCCTAAAAGGTACAGTCCTACTACAGAGATCATATTGATAGAGAAAAAGTCTTCTGTCCCTCTGAAAGGATTTGATATCAGGGTAGCTCACGATTCTCAGAGACGCCTCCCCCCTTGCTCATCATACAGCTTTTGTTTTTAATGAGTAACCAGGTCAAAGCTGCGCTTTTGAACCTTCCATCAGCTGAGGAGCAAGGCACATCTTTTTTCTGTCCCAGTGAACACTGCTATTACACCACTGCCTGGGCACCACCACGGCCTTCTGATGAGCTGCCATAGTGCACACCTGCCCTGGCACTACTGCTCTGGGTGACAAACCTGCCTCCTGTAACCATGTACCAGGCTGGCTCATTCATGACACACACAGAAGCAGGCAGCCACGTAAGCAAGCAAAGAGAGCAGCACATGCTGCATTCCCCCTACAGCAAGAAGCAATACAAAACTGGAGGACTGTTGAAGAGTATAAAAAGAAGAAATTGTGGCTCTGTGACATTCTCAGCCTGGGAGACACTTTTCACCTGGGCAGTAACAATAGGAATTACCAAGTTGGACGAATACCTTCACACAATGAAAAAAAATGGCAACATTTCAAAACATTGTAAGCAATGAATGGAAGGTGACTATTTTGCAAAGATTCTCTTGCAGAAATATGGGTTTGGAGGGAAATATTAAGTTGTTGGAATATCTATTCAAATTTTGGATTTGTTCAACAGAAATAATGGATTACACATGTCATGCGCTGCACAACAACAACAAAAGAAGATACTTTCCAGGGAAAAACAATGTGAAAAAGAAGGGAGGAAGAAATCTGGAATGAAAAAAATCATAAGGGGAAAAAAAAATGAAACCCACTTACACTGAAAAGCTTTTTCTGCCCAAAAAATAAGAATAGTGTTGGAGTGATATTGCACTTTAATCCTTACAAATGCTTTCAGTTCATTAATTAAGTACTTAATTTCTTTATTTTCCCAGCTGAGGATCAAGGTAATTACCTCTTATATACCGCAGGGAAAAATTACAGCAGGTCTTTAATACTGTGCCATTTTAAACTACTGTATAATAAAGAAGTGTATACACATACACATATATATATATATGTGTCATACTTATTGTCTTGTATTTCTCTCAAGAAATACAAATTCCTTCTCTATCTGCACTCGAACATTAGGTTTCAATTTACATACGCTTCCTGAGCACTGTAGCTACAAGACTCCAGCTACTTCACTTAAAAGTTAGTATTACTGATATCTTCTACTTCCAGAGATGGGTGTTTTTTGTATTTTACAACTATGTCAGCAACCAAAATGATAACACGCAGAACAGTTATATCTGTTAAATACATATATATATATATGTAGCNAAAAAAACAAACAAAAAAAAAAAAACAAAAAAAAAAAACCACCTACAACCAAATTTGTTTCCCTTTCCCCCATCTTAAAAATATCTGGAAATTTTACTTATCTATCTTTTCTGCTGCTGTCATAGGCTTAGAAATTGATTCAATCCAAACATTAATCCCTCAGATCAAGCCAGACAAGCAAATTGTCATTAAAAAACCCTACAGAGTCTGCTGACAAATCAATGCACCCTAATAAATGCAGTCGCAGCAGAGGTCCATATCAGACCTTGTCTAGATTACAAGTCTCATTTTAATGCTGCATCCCTGCTTGCCAGAGGCAACCCAGAGGCACAGAGCTAAGAGGATAAATAAACCTTCTATTTGCAAGTCAGGTCAGATAAAGACTCACACCAAGTAAGCTTGGAGAGTGCATTTTATCTGAAAAAGTTTAGCTGCCACCTTCCATCTCTGTCCACTTACAGCTGAACTGTGAACTTGTGGAGGCATTTATTCGCTTCCCAAATCAGCTTTTCATGGTTCCCCAGGGTGAAACCCTCCCCCTGCTCTTGGAACACCAAAGGATGTTCTCTTTGCGGGATGTGAACCTGCCCTAACTCCTGCTCCAGTGAAGAATGCTGCGCAGAGAAACAAAGCCCCAAGTTAACACCCCAGGTGTACACACAGCTGAGAAACGTAGAGAGAGTTGTCTTGCAGCAGAAAGAATTGAGCTTGTGAAATCTGACAGGTTGAAACCATCCTACTTTTCTCAGTGTAGAAAACCACAATAGCTGTTTCAGGTATACCACTAAGAAGAACAGCTAAGAGAAATCCTTTAAGTACATTTTCAAATGCCTTAAGTTTTGAAAGACAGGATTCAGAGCTAAAATAATCACTTTTCATTTGTTCCTCAGCAAAAACCTTCCCACAATGTGTGTGTGTTTTCTATTCTTTAAAGTAGGCTGCGCTGATGTCATTGGGAATAAAAAAAAAAGAATTTGAAGGCAGTCACACACCACATTGTAAGACATATACACTTCCCTGGTAATTCCTTTTTTTTCTCACACAGATATTTTCCTCTTTCCCTGCCCTGTTAGAGAAATTGAGGCAAGTTTCTCCATTCGTACCTAATGGAGCAATTCCAGCTCCCCCACCTTCTCAGAAGGTGGAAGTTGTCCCAGGCACAGCAACTGGGGCTCCTGTCTCAAACCAGCAGTGGCAAGTAGGCCACTTCTCTCTCCCTCCACCTTCTCAGGAGCTGGTCATCCCCAGTGGAGGCCATGGAGGCCCTTCCTGGGTACATTCCCACTGCACTCTGGGCAAAATGGTACCTATCTGACTTTGTCTGAGACAAATTAGATGCTGACTGTCAGAAGTGTTCTTTCAGCAGCCTGGTTGTGGTGCCAGCCTCCGGACAGACCTAAGAGGATTTCAGGGTGACAGCCCTGCTACTAGCACAGTTTGCTCTTCTGCGTGTGGTATATTCAAGCAGCAGGGTGCCGAAAAACAGCTGAGTAGTTTTGGCAGGAGCGCCACAGAAACCATCAAGGAGGCTCAAGACATCACAGGCAACTTCATACCTTGCCTGAAAGGCACGTCTGCAATGTAGCACGGCACAAATGAATTCTCCTGCTAATAAAAATTAAGACACTATCTTTGGGGGGAAAAAGTTTACACAAACACCCATTTAATTATGGACAAATTTTTCGTTCTGGTCATGTCTCCAAGCAAACCCAGCCAGTATGCCTTTTAAAAGCCACCGCTAAATTAACAACTTAATACTAGTTCATCAAACAACATAAGCTTGGAACACAAGTAAACTGATCCAGAACATGCTCAGAATAATTGACCTCGTTTTGCTAGATGACAAAAAAACCCAGTGTTTCTCCTGCGCTTTACATATGTCTTAAATGCAGCCCACTTTTCTAGCCAACTGAAGCTTTGTGTTCTAGTGCTAAACCACACTTTTACAGGCTCTACAAGTGCATGGCCACTGTTTGTGGATAATCTGATGTTAATTTGAGAAAAAAGGCATCACTCAAACTTACTTGGCAAGTATTTTCTACAAAGTTATTCTCAGTTGCACACATACACCTACCTACTTCTTGGCGCTGTTTTACAAAATGCAAATTTGTGTAAGCTGTAATACCTCCTACCTAGAGCACTCCCCACCCCCGCCCTTTCTTTTTTCTCTAAAAAGACGGAAAATAGTGACAGAAACAGAGATCACTTTGATCCTACATAGAGAAGGAATTGCAAGATAAGTATGAAATAACATCTTAAAATGAGTCTTAGAGTTGGCTTTGTTCACAACAGATAAAAAGAAAGTCCACTAAAAGAGAGAAACTGAGGCAGGGAGAGAAAGAAGGAGAGCAGACTGGGCAGATCTAGTAGGCTACACTGCTACAACCCAGAGCACAGTGTGCCAGACAGGTGGCAGCCACGGGAAAATCCCATGGCTGGGCCCCCTGACTGCACTGGGGAGTCACCACTCCAGGTAGGAGTCCTGTTTAGCCAGGGCATGGCACACTGTCCCACACCAGGCTCTGAGCAAGCCGCACAGCCTACAGAGTTAATGTGAGCAGGGCCTGAAGGCAGGTGTCCCTGCTGCTGCCACCCAGGACTTGGTCCTCTGCTCAGTAACAGTGAGGATCTACCAGGTGACTCCATCCATGATAGTAAAGCTAGGCAGTTGCTACGGAGTCCCTGGAGCTGTACTGTGAACACTTAGTCCTAGAAAGTGTTAGATGAAGCAGAAATAATTGACAGACCTGCATGGACAGAGGTTCCCAGCCTGTCAGGAGAGAAATACTATAATAAAGACCAGCTCGACCCAAAAGAGTATTGCAGACACACGGCTGAGGTCTGCAAATCACCAATATGAATTCTCTTCCTTGTGGCAGCAGCTGAGCTGCTTCAGCCCCTGGCAGCAGGCAGGAGACAGCACAGAGTAGTGCCAGTGTTGCCTGTATCCAGCAATAACCATCACTCCAATAACCTATACAACTATTTCCTTGCCTTGCTGTGAGACAGGTAGACACAGAAACCTGGCATCAAGGAAAGATACATCATACACACCAGATTTTTCTCTTTGACTAAGCAGACACATGGTATTTCCAGCAGTTAGCTAGGCTTTACAAAGCAGCCTTTCAAAGGAGAGAGCAAGCATAATGAGAGATGCTGGAGCCATCTCTCCAGGCAGAGTCCCAGAAAAACATGAAACAGGTACCTAAGCAAAAGCTGTATGGCACCACAGTAGAGAGAAGAGTGCATGTTTCCCCCTCCCACTGTGGCCACCTTGCACAGCTGGCAAACCTACAGCAAGAGGGACTCTGACCACAGGATGGTTCACCAGTACCACTTCTAACTGCACCGAAGGGAGAAGATAAAATCAGTTTTGGCTTGGGTCCAGGCTTGCCTCATCACTAACGCTATCTACTTTTCAGCTATCCATTATCATCTTGCTGTTTTGACTTTGCTTGATACCCCAGCAATATGTGTGCTCACATACTGCAGTTTCTGTGGCTTCATATACAAACAGAAAGCCAGGTCTAATTCTGAGTCAGGACTTGCCACCTCCGGTGGCTCTCCACTGCAGCAGGCTGGAAATTATATAACAGTTTTGCTTCTGATCTTAAGACATCAAAGCTCTCATTGGATTGAGTAACAAAATACAGCCCACTCGCCATTCCTCACCTACCAGCTCTGCCAGTGCAGGAAGTAGATGTCAGACTGAAGAGGCATCATCTCTCGGCATTTGACTTTCTGCATTTGCAGCCTGTGTGTTTGGGAGAGGTTACAGTGCCTGGGAAGCGATCAGGTCTCTCTGCCTTGAGAGGACAGAGTTTGGAGTTAATATGCATTTGTTTCCCTGCCCCCCACTGAGAGTTTCAAGATTAATAAGCCCCCAGAGAGTGAAAAGAGACAGTTCATCCTTTCCAAAGGTTTTGTTTCAGACTGTTTGCAGAATCAGGCTGATAATGCATCAATTTATCAACACTCACGAGTTTTATAATTAAAAAATTTTGTCCACAAACACAAGGGTTGGCGAGCAGGAAAAAAAGAAGAGTGTTTATCTGAAAAATCATGGAGCTACATCAGAAAAGTCCCAATCACCAATACACCTACAAATCCCAGCCTCTTATCTTCCATGGTCATGGGATTTCTTCCTGTTGCAGTTCAGCTGACCACCAGCAAAACAGCCCAGCAGGAAGAGCAAATGGTGTCCTACTGGATTATTGAACAGAGAGGTGGCTGCAAAGTGCTCCTTTTCAGCAGCAGGAAACTGTTGAATCAGTTAATGGGCAAAGACAGTACTGAAAAACCTGGAGAATGAAGCGCTGCTTTAAGGCAGATCTGCAGGAAATACAAGTCCCAATTATCTTGCATTTACACTCAGACTCCTATCCAAGGAGGTGAGTTGTATATATAGTAGGATTGCAAAAGCAGAAGATCTATAAACACAACTCTCCTTCAGAAGGAAACATCTGAGTTTGCACTGAAACCGTTAGAGAAATTATATTTCTCTTTCAAAGACAACAGACCGGTACAGTGATGGTTTGGTAGCAGAAAAACACTGCATTAACTCCAACCACTTCCTAAACATTTCTTCAGCAACATCATGAGCTAAAAACTTAATTTGGATGAGTGTTGATGAAAAGGACTTGCAAGTAATCAAGTCAGGTTGTTCACAAAGGTAGCTTTGTCTCACTATAAAAGCTATGTTCCATTTTAGTTATATGTTCAGTAGATAGAAAAAAATGTGTGTGTGTGTAAGTTTAGAAATACACATAATGTAAAATCATGAACTCTTAAAACAAATGTGATTTTAAATATTATCTTAGTGACTCCTGTTATAAGCACTGTGACATAAGAAATGGAAAACATTTTATTCAGTTTATCACATCTAAATATTACATGATTCAGCTGTTGCTCTAATTGCTGCTAGGATGTTTAAAGTTGCCTGGCTAAACAGACCATAACCTTCAGGGTCCATTTCAATCTAGCAGGACAGAAGACTTGGTTCTTGGGATAGCTTTAAGTGGCTTTAACAGATGGAGGAGGAAGTCACTGCCAAAAGACTCCACTCCCCATCCTGGTGAACGACTCCCGGCACCTCCCCCATATCAGAGGTGATGACCACAACACGTCAAAGGAAGCAGTTGAAAACTATTTTTTTCTTTCAAGGTTATTTTTCAGCCAAATCAGCAGCTTCATTCGATTCTGCTCATTTTGGTGGCAGCAGTATTGCTGTAAATCCACTGGCATCAGCAACAAACAAAACCCACAGACAAATGAAATAATGGTGTCAGCCCTTCTCTGGCACATGAACATTCCTTCTCCATGCCATGGCCATAGGACTTTTGAGGAAAGACATTCAGGAGGGAGCGGTAGGTTTTATCACTGCCGTGTGCTGTTAGTCTCGAATCAGAAATAAGTCTGCATCTTACCTCACAGAGGGAAAAAAATCCATTTCTGACAATAGCCTTTATCTCACAGTTTGTCTCACGACTTGCCTGCACTGAATTTTACTTCAGACTAAGTCTGATGGATACCAAGTTACTCCTTTTAACAATGAGAAAAGTACCCCAGAAATTAAATTTAAGTCTCAGTGGCTGTTGCCAGACCCCTCTCTGGGTCTAGGAAATGTCCTGCTATGCGACACAAGCAGCTGCCTCTTTGCAGTAAACAACTTGTGCAGAGAGGGCCTGAGGAAGTGAAACACAACTACCTCTGGGGCAGGAGTTTGCTTCTCACTTGATAGCACAGCAGGGGGATTTTTTGAAGTTGTGTAATCTAATAAATCATGTAATCTGATAGAAAACAACAGTAATCTTTTTCCTCTTTCAGGCTGTTAGCATAGTACAGAGCAGCATCAGCCGCTCCAGAAAGTACTGAAATTTTTTTTCTCTCTCTCTTACTCAAATGGAAGAAAACCCTCTTGTTTCCAGCAGACTTTTTTTTAATCAACACTACACTGAACAAATTAAAATGCTGAAAGCCATCAGTGCTTTCTCAAAATCATCCCACAGGCTTTCATGTGGTTACATGTGAACCTCTGTCAGTCTGGACAGTATCAGTAAAAAACAGCAACACTAATTCACATTTGTGATTGTTCAAGTCTTCACTCATCTTTTATATATTGTTTTTTCAGAAGTTGCATTTATATTTGTGGGACTAGAAGGCAAACAGTACCCAGGTTGATTTCCTGCTGATAGAAGCTTCCTTCTCTGTGCTCCCTCCTACCTCCAGGCAGCTGTTACTTTTTCTCTTCCCCTTTGCTGGACCCTGTTGCAGAAAACCTAATTCTGAACTTTCTAATCTAGAGAAAAGGTATCCCATCTTCTTTAAAAGATTAAAATGAATTCCTTCTTGATCTTGTCAGGCTACTGGTAGCCTTTCTTAAGCACACAGGAAGATTATTCTTAATTATCCACAAGCATCCATAAATATGGTTCCTCCATAGGCTACATGACCCACATTTAAAAAATCCAATACCTCCATCAGCTTCTGTAGCAAAACAAAAATGAAAGTTGTAGGCTACATACATATAAAGAGGGATCCTAATTTTTTTATAGGCTGAAAAGCTGAAGAAAGAAAACATCAAAATAAAGCAAGGAAATCATGCAATACCTGAAAGTAATCTGTGATGAAGGATCCAAGTTCACTCTTCAGCAGCCGTCTGTAGACAGAAGGAATGCAGCCATGAAGCAGCAGCCATTGCTGGTCATTTCTTACAGGTATATCTGCACTTTACTACCAGTAATACCAAAGATATGTGAGTATATGTGAATGTGTCATTTTGGCCACAGTTAGATTTCTTTTACAGTTACATATGTATTTTACAAATGCCTGCAAAAGGTATTCTCAAATTATAAAGGAATGAAACAGTTTCTCTGAAGTCTTCTCTTTATAAACCACATATCTAGAACAAGCAAAAAAAAAAAAAATCCTCTTGAATGAACAGAAAGTTGGGGAGAAAATTTCAAGTTATTTAGATTGAAATCCATAAATTTTTCTGCTTTTTTGTTTAAACAAAGACGTCTTTCATTTCACTGAAGAGAGCATATCTCCCTAATGTTGTGCTTCCTTTTCTCTTGGAAGTAGAAGGTGGGAGGATAAGGAGAGGAGAAATGAAACAGAAGCTGTAGCTTCCCCATGACTACAGCACTTAAAAAATAAAAAAAGAAGCCATATTTTTCAGGAAAGAAATTCTAAAAATTTAACAAGAGATGTTTTAAATACATGTGGGTAGAAGCCATTCTAAAGAAGTGTTTCTAATAAAACCTGTTGGCTTTTAAATCAGGCTGTGATAAAAATTTTAAGTTTTAAGACATACGTGTATTTCAAAACACCAATATAAAAATCAGGGCCACCCAACACTTTCCACTGCCAAACATTGTGGGGGGTTTTTTTCTGTTCTAAGAGTTCTGTTTTTTATCAATTTTAAGTATAGTCAAGAGTGCTCGAAAATAGTATTTGAATCAGTTCTCAGGCTTGATTCTTACCAACAAACTACACCACTTTTTCCTGATCAAAGTAAAATTTGACAGCAACCTTCCTCCCTATGCATTTCCTAATGCTCCTACATTTATTCACACATCAACATGCCTTTACTCTTTCTCTCTCAGAGTGGTATATTCACCCACCCAAATCAAAGCACACTTCTATTTCTATGAGATCGATAAACCAAATAAGTCTTTGGGGTCTATTTGCCAGAAGCTTTTCCATTGGCTCCAGCCAAATCCAACAGGCTCACCACCAGCTGACTGACAAGCCCAGCAGAACTTTTGCCTCATGAAGGTAGACCAGCAACTAGAGGCTTGCATCTTGGAGAAAACCGAGGGGAGGGGTCTCCTCCAAATCATGACCTCCTGCTTCCTGAAATTCCATCTCCCAATGGCATTTCTTATATTTCCTCTTGCTGTGACAGCTGACTTTCACAGTAGTAAGAAAGAAATAAAATTGCCAGTGACATGATAACAAATCACAAGACAAAAATTTGGTGGCAGCAATCCAGAGCAAAATGTTACCACCTGCTCATCTCCTGGTCCTGTCATTACTGTCCTTTAAAAGGCTCCTGTGTTTCCCACAGTCAAATGATTAAACATTGCACGGAATCTGAGAGTCTCATACTGCATTTGCTAACTACAATCGAGGCACTGAATGGAGAAACACAAAAAGAGAAAACGCACCAGCTCGACCTAATGGAACACAACAGCTGGCTGTTTGACAGGTCCAGCTTTTTGCCCAGTGTCAAGCTAGAGATTCACCTCGCACACACAGAGCTAACACTGTGTTGGGAGCTACACCAAGAACCACAGGTGTGAGGCTGCAGGTGTTCATACAAACTTATATGCGGATGCACGTCCTTTGCTCCTTAGATGGGCATTAATGAGCTACTTGAATGTTAAATAGCCTATTTAAAGAATGACATTTGGAGATGTAACTAATGCTCAAGGCACCTGCAGTAACATTAATCATGTATTTCAAGGTGAGTGCTTACAAGTACTGCCTAGGAATGCATGTCTGTGGAGGAGGGCATTTCCTCTTCCACCGTCAGCACTGCTTTCAAAGCATACACAGCTCACAAAGAATTTCCTGTTCTTCGCCTGCCTCTTGACAATCTAGATTCACTTCAAGAACCAACATGAAGAGAGCATGGTCCAGTCACTGGAGCCAAGCCCAGACCACACTGCAATTCTGCCCGCTGTACTGCCTCTCCACAAGGTTGGGAAGGAGCACTGGTCTGCACTGTGGGGGAAAAGCAGGATGCAGCCACCACCACAGGCAACAGCCAGGCAGACAAGTCACAAAGCCCAAAGCCAGTCCCCAAGTCTGCACACAGGCTATGGTTTGAGGTATTTCCCAAGCTTTATTACATTTGTTTTTATTTTAATATCCAGAAAGACTCTTCCCATGGAGAATTAAGACTGCTCCAAGTACTTAAACCTAACTTGAGGACTTCTGACCCAAACACTCTAAAGTACCAATAAAGTATGAATTGCTGCCCTGGCTCAACTCTCAAAAGGAATTATATTAAACTTTTCTGGTTTGGGACCAGACCAAGTCGGACAGAGTCTCCTGCCCTGATAGCTGCATTTATTTTGAAATTAGGGAAAGGGGTAGTTTAGAGTACAGTTTAGTAGTGCTTAGCTCAAGTTGCCATTTGAATCTTGGAGTTCAGAAAAAATGCAATAAAGGTGGGGGGAGGGCATATAAAAAGAGAAGCAGAGACCTATATGACAGCACTCTGTAGTGATAAAGAGAGAAGGAGGAGGAACACAAATCCGTAACGCCTGACAATACTTCTCTTAGCAGCACTTGAAACCAAGGCAAGAATAAATTGTTCTTTATCTACTCTACAGTCCTATCTATTGATAATCAAACTTTCCAACTAATCAGAATGAAACCACAGATAATCATGAAACCTTCTTTTAAAAGAAAATGATACTTTTAGCCATCACTAGCATCAGCGCCAGAAAGTGTTTGCTAGGCCTTTAGGTTTTTTATCTTTAGAGTTCATACTTTCAGGTCTTGCTCTGCAATTAGCGTGTGCAGATTAAGCTTTTAAACAAAATACTGTGGTTGGCTTTAATACTTCACCGTTCTGAGAAGATTGTATTTAGAAAAGAGAAGCTACTATCTTTGTGATTGCCATGATAAAAACATGTAAAAAGTAGTCAGAAGAGGCATAGTCTCTAGGAAGGGACAAAATTCTTACAATTCAAGTCAATAAACAAGCTGTCCTTGTCAAAGATATATATCCACACAAGGCAGAGAAACATTATCCAAGTACCCCATACTATTCACTTCACCCAACAGAAAGACAGAAGTAAGCTAGCATGAAACCCCAAAGCTGTGATTAAGTTTGGTTTGACCCCTGCTTCTCCTATCAATATCCTCTGTCCCTTCTGTAAGGGAACAAACCCAAGCAAACACCAAAGAAGCAGCAATAAAAATACCTTCTCATGCATTTCAACAACCTACCTGATATTTTCATTGAGGGTGTAAAGTTCATTGTTTTGCAAGACTCCTCCTTTGAACACATTTATCACTGCTGTTTGAACACTGTCAAAAAAAGAAATGAGACAGTACAACATCCATAAATAATAGCCACCAGTATGATCTAACCCAGAGCACAATGTGAGCTAGGCACCAAAAGTAAAGTGGTTATAACCAGGTGGAGAAGTTAATTGCCCTTAAATACTTCCCCTCTTTCTCACCTTGAAATCATCACTACATCTCTCCCAGGAGACAGAGCAGAACCAACTTCAAGCTCTGCCTAGAGTAAGCCAGGGAAAGTTGTTACAGGGACACTGCTTGTACCGGATATATCTGAAACACAACTGCTGAGGGGATCTGTGCTGTGTGCTTCAGGTTAGCTGCTATGGGGACACATAGATTTTTGGTAATATTTGCCAAACACATCACACTGCATTATGCAGTGGTGCTAGGAGGAACCACCCAATCTGCAGCACCTGGCAAGACCCCAGCTGTGCTGGAAGATATTCTGCAGTGAGCATCATGTCAGTCACACCCAAGCTTAAGCCCTGTTAATGCCTTTAAGAAGCTGTTTGAGTATCTTCTAATTCATACCTCTCTCCCCAGCACAGAGGAAGTCATGAAGTGGCAGCATACAAGATGGTTTAGCAGATCCAAAAGCTTGCCATGGCTAATAAGAGGAGGTGTCATTCCCTTAACGGGCATTCCTTTTTGTGGGCCAGTTGTAGCATCTGCATGATTCATGGACCACAGTTCACTGTTGTGGCACAAAACTGCAGTGTTTTTGCCAGGCTACCTTTGCGTGACATTGGCAAACTGAGCTAAGTCAGCAAGAAAGAAGGGTATGCAGAGCACCGAGCTAGTGCCAGATGGCAGAAGGTGGGAACACCCACTTGTGGTAGCAGCGGACTGTTAGATCAGATCAGGACATAGGACATGTCACTCTTCACCCCTCACATTGTTTTTCCAGTTGCCATTGCTGCATGACACGCCCTGCAGACACGATTTGGTTGTCAATAGGAAATGCTGGTAGAAGCCACAAGCTTAGTAGTTGTCAGAGGAACTTGACCGTAATAAAAGCTTCATAATATGCAAATAAATGTCTTTGTGAATTAAGAAACTGACATCTATTACACTACTCTGAATATGTTTTCCTAAATGGCTCTTAAAAAATCCAATTGTTAACAAAAAGCAATTCATTTTTACATCAAGACAGAACCACTGTACAGCACTGTCCAAAACCAAACGAACACTATTTAGGTCTAAATTTTTCAACTCCATGAATGCTTTCAATGCCAGCAAAACTTGGGCGTGCCAAAAAATTGTGCGTGCTTATAAACAAATGAGCTTTACCATAAAAGCTGTGAAGCACAAAGATAAGACACATGGCCCTTACTGTGGAGCTGCTGCAGGGCAAGAGCTCAGCCCAGATGGGTCCTGCTCACCTGTTCCAGGTAGAGTTGGAGCTGAGCTGCATAGCCTGCCGGGCTGCCTGGAACCGAGGCAAATCACTGAGGACAGGGGAGCTCATGAAGCGAGGTCGGGGCCTTCTGAATGAACCCATCTTGTGGAACTGGGGAGCAAAGGACGGAGCTGTGGTGAACCCTCCTTTCATAGGGTCAGATGGAGTGGAGTGTCTTCTCTTGAAGATCCAAGCATCAATCTCAGCAATGTCAATGAGTCTTCAAACCCCAGGACTCAGTAAACAGCAAAAGCAAAGAGTCAGTCTTGGACTAGAAGTTCCTCACAGTGTCAGGTTGTGACATGGACATGCATTGCATTATGATGAAGGAACTGAAGCAGTCCTGAAATGCAAAAAGTCATGGAAATAGTAAGGTGAGAAGGGAGGGATGAAAATATCCTGTGCCATAAACAGCAATTTAGGGCAAATCTTCCAGAGTTCTTCAGCGTTCCCATTTCTCCTCTTGCCCCTTAAACAATGACCTGACACAGTCAGAAATACAAGCATGGTCTCTCTTTGATTTCAATTAGCAGAGATGCAAGAACAGAGATGCCTAAATTCTTCTGATAGAAATACTTTACAAATACCTTTAAATACAGTGAGCCATTCAGCCTGTATATAAAATAGTAGTAATTGGAGAAAGAGAAAATTATTCCACTGGAAAGGAACAAAAGATAAACAATGAAAGAAAAGACAAACATAATGCTTTTTTGAGAAGCGTTGTGCAAGAGAATAAACTCACTTGTTATCAATTCACTACAAAAAGGATACAATAGAGAGTTTCTGCAAATAGGTTCTGACAACCAGATATTTTGAGTGTAAGCATGACTTTTATGTCTGTGTTTTTCATACAGCATGAGAAGTAATTGCTAGGCCAGTTATGAAATTACTGTATTTTCCACTCTGATCATCATCTCCATGTAGATGAATATGTAGCCCCAAGTAAACCACAGAAATAGAAGAAGTGAGCTTGGATAAAAACCACAAAAAAACTTTGGCAAAGCTCCTGCACTTTGAAATCATCCCACTTCAGATTATTACAAGCCATAGATGTAGTTGGCAGTTTGGAGAATGAGTTGTGGGAGACAGGAGAGAAGAGGGGGGAAAACAAAACAAGGCAAAAAAAGCTGTGTAACTGAACAGCAAATAAAAAATGTAAAGCAAAGTCTTCTCTTTTCTACTACATCTTCAGCATGAGGTGAAAAGAGAGGTGATCAGGCAAAGAAATGTTGTGTATCTGCACAGTGTTTCTAATTTGACTGGTGTTCAACTCCAGAAACTCTGTCCAAACTATAATTAAGTCTTACATGTATGAGAACAGCTTTCTTCTCACCCAGCCAGCCCTATTTCACACTGAGCTGACTTTGCTACCCTACTTCTGCAGGCCTTGTCAGATTCTGGTCAGCCACCATGAAGCCTTTGCAAGGCCCTTGCTGTGCCATGGACATCACATGCCCTGCCAGCAAGGAAGTTAAAGGAGAAACCACAGAGAAAACACATCATTTTTAGGCACTGAAACATGTGATACTATCATTCTTGGTGCTATTCAAGAAATAAATACGGTTGTTATTCCCTCACTAGCTAAATACAGTTTGCAGAGTTCTCCGTGGCACAGGAACATGGCCACAAGTGCAACTTCTTTCTGTCTTTAGACAACTGGCTATCTTCAGAGGCGACAAAGCCCAGACAGTCTTTTGTGACATGAGCAATCATTGTTGCTTCAAAGGACAGCGATCTGTTGATTCTTCGGCTGCTTTGTTCCAATTAAAAAAAAAAAAAAAAGAAGTTATAACTTTCAGAAATTAAGAATAAATGTAAACTAGCACAACCAAAGCAGCAGGATCTTTTGTGTGCATTTTTAAGCAACAGTTCACTTAACATTGCCTACACATTTTCAATCTGCCAGCAATTTCTCTATTGACAACAGTAATCGCATCAGAAATCACTAGAGGAAAAAAAGCGACAGCACCTTGGAGAGCTGAGTGCAGGCTCTTTTGACAACAGGCCAAAAGGTGTCCGCCAGGCAAAGTGCAAGGATAATGACTGTTTCCATTGCAAAACAAGAACTTGTGCCAATATTTGTCATCTACAAGTTCCAAAGCTGACAACATGAGGTGCTGAATGAGTGACAGGTGACTTCTTCCAGCAGTATTGTAAAATTTTTCACTGAACTATCTTTACATACTGAAACATAGAATGCTTTGGCTTGGAGGAGACCTTAAAGATCAACTGGTTCCAATCCCCCCTGCCATGCTCAGGGACACCATTCACTTTCAGAGCTATACAATGCAGCGTGTTATTTTAGATCATTTGTAGGCATTTAACAGGTTTAGAAAGCAATGGTTAAGATGCGCTAGCCCACAAGCCTTGTCCAATCACTACTGCAGGTGCTATTAGTGCATACAAGTACCTTTCTCCCCGCCAGTGAAATGATTTTATAAAGATGCATTTATATTTGAGTTATACTTAGTTGCAAGGAGAAAGCTTAAATTCAGAAATGTAAATCAGTAGAACAACCTCTGTGCCTTAATACAAATAAATTAAAGTTTGTGTAGGAAATTTTTTGGCTCATTCTGTGCAAGTGGTAAAACACCATGATCAGGAAGGTTTCTCCTGAGCTTGGGCTATGGGCTCAGGAGACTCAATTCCACACAGCAGAACCAAGCTATTACACTGGGCCCCACAATGAATTTCACAAGCACTTCTTACCTAGGGAATGTGTTTAAGCTCACAGAAACATGTGTTGTTTTCCGTAATCTCTGTTAAAGTCACCAGGACAGATAATAACAAGCTCTTGTCTGCAAAGAGCAGATAAGACATGCCTCTCACCCCTTCCTCCCCCAGCCAGCCTCCAATGCCACATTACTGTCAAGTCAACCTTACTTGAGGATCTCATTAGTAATTTAAGACAAGATCTTCAGCTTTAGGACCAGGTCCAGAGTTTTATTTTCATTTCTTCAGGACTCAGAGATAAAGTCTCTCCTATCTTGCCTAAAACCAGTAACTATTAAATGGCAGGCACACCAAACTGTTACGCTGAAGGCGGGCTAACCACCAAAGTGTATCTCAACATAACTGACTCCCATGTTATCAGAACTGGAAATGCCTAAGTCTGTGAGAAGGACCATCCTCTCCCCATGCCCACAGGCTATTTTCAGAGTTCCATAAAGCTAAAAGTAACAGAATGTTTACTTAAAAACAGACCTTTGGTACACATACTTTGCAGATCCTGTGCACCTGAAGGTACAACAAAGCACCCAATCAAACGCTCCCATCACACCAGATTTTCCTTTCACAGCAACTAGTTTCCACTGGAGGTTTTCCCCAAAGCAAAGCGGCCTTATAAATAATGCTTCATTTTCACAGGGAGGTTGCAGTCTGCTGACAATATCTGTGGTGTGCATTCTGCAGAGTGCAATTTTTTTGCTTTTTACTGGGAGAAACTACCCCTGTGGCGAGAAAGCCATTAACATAGTTAGAGGTTAGTAAGAAGCCCTCATGGTATTCAGGCTATTTTAGCTTTTGGGAACAAACAGCACTGAGCAAAATGCTGAGTACAACGAGGAACAATTTTCCTTTTCATTTTGCTGAAAAATGCTTACAGAATTATGCAGAAATGCTCAGCAACACTGTTCTCCTAGAGGCTTTCAGTCCAAACTCCTTCACATCTGGAGTCTACTCTTGCTAAGATTAAAGCAGTTTAGAAGACTAGAAAATAAAACATACCTCTAACAATCAGTTGTATTATCAACCATAAAACTAGAAAAAACTTTCCAGAGAAACAATTACTATTTCCCTTTTCCACAGAATGATGGGAGACACCAGGATGCAGCATGTTCTAGCCACCAAGCAACGCTCTCACCATTGATTATAGAAGGCATAAAGACATGGAGACTGAAATGCAGCGACTGCATAAAACATATGGCCACACCAAGATAATTTGTCACTGCCATATGCTCCAGCTGCTGGGATAATGCTTTACATGGCATCAGGGACTTTCAAACTGTTTGCCAGCTGATATATCCTAAAACCTTCCCCACTGTCCTCATCTCACTTAATGACTCTGCACATCTCTTTTGGCAAGACACTTGTCATGAGTGAGTCAAAGAAAAAGGTATTGCTCTTCCTCCCCTTTCACCTGTCTTAGTACTGGTCTTTTATTTTTCTCTTATCCTTGATTATCATCTCAATCCAGCTACCAAAACCCTCTAGACCTCTAACAAGGGAGATATGTCATCTGTGTAAGGCTCAGGTCTTCAAGGGAGCAAATTCTTCAGAGATGAAAGTCAATGCTCCCAACTGAGGAAGCACAGCAGGATGATGAGTCAATCTGACAACAACATAATTCCATCCACTTGTAAATCATCACATCTGAGTAAACACTTTTAGGATTAATCTGAATCTTTAAATAGAAGAATCAAGCATGAAGACAAATCCTTTTCCAACACACATTTATAAAAGCATTACAGCCACGAAGCCAGGAAATTTTTATCATTTGTTTTCTGTTAGCCAGGAAAAACAACAGAGAAATCACTATAAAATGATTTCATGAATCGACCTTTCCCTCCCAACAGGCCATACATACTACATCTAACTGTCTGGAGCAAAAGCAAGATCAAGCTCTACACCTATCTTTGATCTCTCTCCACTAAAGAAAAAACAACATAAAGAAGAAATTTGGCAGCAATTCCTCCAAATTATGAATCTTCATGATAATCTTGGGCCACACAAGCAAAAGGCCCATGGTAACTGAGATTTAACAAAAGAATTTAACAAAAGACCTTTAAAAATTCCTCTGATGTCTTCTCAGCAAGACTCAAGAGCAACAGTTCCTAATGGAAGTAACAGCACAGCAACAACTAGAATTGTTTTTGCTTCTTAGAGGAAAACTTTCACGAACGCTACTTCACAAAAAATTCACACCGAGAAGCCACAAGTCAAAAAGTAACTTTAAAACAGTTGACGAGAGAAAGAAATAGTGGACAATGAAGGAGAGCAATAGAGAATGACAGGTTATCCAGATATAATTGATGTATTGCCATTTAATTTTTTCTAGTCTTAAAAACAACTGCTTCATGAATATATTGCTTATATTTATCTCTTTTATGTGCTTTGTGCAATTGTTTCATTGATGAGCAAAAAAAACACAAATTGTATAATGGAACATGCACCTGAATTTTTTTACTTTGAGTGTGGAAGAAGCATAACCTTTAGAAAAATATCTCACTGTACTAGGCCTACAGATCCATAATGAGCAGTTTCATCCTGCCTCAGACACAAAAAGTACACAGAGAACTAACTAGATTCTTTTTAGCTGGTTTTCCTTCCAGCCCAGTAAGTTCTTAACAAAGTGTGTGATTGGCAAAATTCTTGATTTCAGTTCAGCTGACAAGATCTGCAGACACTATTTCTGACAAAAACCCCTCAATTATTTGCTATGCAGCCATACTAAGAAGGGGAAAAACAGCTCACAACCTGTAACTTGGAGTCTTCTAGACCATCACAATGACACGTGTACATGCATGAACTTAGTTTACATTCTAACACAGATGGCATTTGCTGTTAAATTAGCAACACGTTCAATTCCCCTTATAGGTCCCTATTGCTCAGTTTCTTAAAATTAAATAAGGTCTGCTTTTCAGAAGAATAGAAGATGATGAAGTTAAGGTTTATTTGATAACTTAGACGGTTTCTTTCTGGTTAACATTTATCAGAAGCTGTATCTTAGATATATCTCAGAAGTTATTGAAAACAAGAGTGTCAGAAATTTTGAAGGCAGTCTAGGGCTCAATCTCAAGTCATGACCTCATCCTTTCATGCCTTCACACCCTTGGCTATCTGATTCATGAAAATTTTAGTGCTTAATTCACAGCCCATTTAAAATAATAGGAATCTAAATATTGGTCTTAATATGGTTTGGATTAAGTCCTGAAAGAGCAGCCCCTCACATAAGGAAAGGTGTATCTTCAGGTGTGCTCATGCTAGCACCAAGAGCACAGACCATGCTGAGAGAAATTTCCCTTTCAGGAAAGTAAATGGAAGAGTGCAAAACCAGCCTTCATGTCTGTTAATCTTGTCAATAGGATTGATTCAAGCTGTGAACGTTAAAAAACAGCTTCTTCTACCCATAAATTAATGACACTTGTTTCTGAAATCCCAAAAATCAGCTCAGAAATTTTGCAAGGAGAAACTCTAGCAAATCTGTGATGAGGAATCACTGGCTCTGGGGCCATGCCCCTACTCCTCAGCACAAGAGCAGGATCCAGATGGGAAGTGGGACAGTGCTCCACCTACACTTCATTTCTCTGTGCCCCAGATGCTGTCCCTGGGGGAACACAAGGTGATTCCTCAAGCTCTTTGTGTAGGTTACGTGCCAGAGAGAAAATGCTGGACCTCAGCCAGCCAAAGCACATTACCTGCTACCCCATCACACACCTCCAGCCAGACCCTGGGTGGCCACAGCGTGTGCAGTGCCGAGTGCTGCCAGGACTGCCTGACTGCCTGCCCCACATCTCCAGCCTGCCCTCCCCACCCTGCACCGTGGGAAAGTCCTGAGGGATCCCAGGCAAACTGAGCCCCAGGTGGATGGGCCACTCAGTCCTGCAAAACATTCCTTTCATCAAGAGCTCTTGGAGGTATTCTAATAAGAGTAAAAATAATTACCTCAAATTTCTGGCTCAGGAAATAAAGTTGTTAAGCCAGTGAAGTGACTCAGCCTGGTCTTCTACCTCACAAGCCAGGATACAATTTTTTGAACAAAAATATTGTTCTAAGGTCCTTTAACAAAGCTTTCAAATTTTTCCATGGAGTTGGAGAGAAAAACGATTAATCTGATCTATCTCTCCTTTCCTAAACTAGCTCAGTACCAAAAGGTGTCAATTTTTTTATTAGTAGTATTCTGTAGGTGGGCTACACCACCAGAAAAGCAGCAATTTGCTGCCCCGTAAGTAGCCCAGAGGTTTCTGGGGCGGGCGTCCCCCAGCTTCAGTTAAACTTGAGGGACTTTAACTATAGAGCTTAAGTAAGTAACAGAAGAGACACCACTAGAGAAGGGAAAACATCTCTCTCAATACAAAGCCTTCACACTCCAGTATGCAACCATGTATCCAACAAGTTTACAGCTACACTTTGACTGTCTGGAACAAGATCTCGCCTTCCTTATCTTCCTAGTACACACCCATCTCCACAGTAGAGACCCCAGCATTCCTGTCTTCCTCCCCCATCTTTTGCATATTCCCTCTTCAAATTTGACCCACATCATGCTTTAGTCACAATACATCTCAAACGAATTTACAAACAGATCTAAACAGGCTTTGATAACAAAGCTGTGTAACTTTTGTAAAGAAATTCAATGGTATCCACTCAGTTATGCTCTGAGTTTCTGAGGTTAAAGCAAACCTGCAACTAAAAGTGAAACTCTGCTTTGAGTGAGAGGAAAGATATGACAAGGGGGAAAAACCTTTGTGTATATCCCACCATGATCTCAGAACGCTCTTGGTAATTGAAAGACTCCTGCAAACCCTTTGGAGTTTATGTCCAGGTCAAAATAAGACTACTAGTTCACATCTATATACATGATAGTACAACTGAAAAATGTACGAAATCAGTAATAGCACAGAGCAAGCCAGTTCAATGTGAACTAAAGAGATGTGATCATAGTAAAGAACACAGAAAAATAAATAACTTGTGATACAGGAGTAGCATCTAAGACAACAAACTTATTTTGTTTTCTACCATAGACTTTCTGTGTTATTTCAAAAACATTTTTTAAATCTTAGGACTCACATAATTCAAAAATAAAAAAAAAACATTGCTATGCCTATTAAAAGGCATCACGTTTGCAAAACACTCTGATATGCTTGGGTGGAGAGTAAGAGAACACCTCATTAGAATCACTTAGCTGACCAATACGAAGGTAGAGACAAATTTGAGTTAGATGCTCTAATAGCTGATTTGAAATAAATTGTATTCCCTGAATAAACAACTACCACACCAAAAATGTAGCTATGAAAGGCAAGAAGCAAAAACATAGCAAAGGTGTAAAACAGATGTACTTGTTTGAGAATGAAAGAATACACCTAACCTCTTTGGTAAAATAAGAACCCAATCCAATAGAGAGGAGGGATTGATAAGAAGGGAGAAAGAGGAGCTCCATCACCATTGTTTGATTAACTGAAAGCATCCATGACAGCTGCAGTAATCATCCTTTCACAATGGAACACTGCAGTGCTTTCCTAATCCACAGCAGCTAGAGCAGATTCTTTCAAGCAAACTTATCTGCATCTCTATTTTGAGTTTCATCCACTGAGACGGAGCAGATTTAAAATCACCATTGCTTTGTCTACAATTCTATAGCAAGGCTTTACTCAAGCTGTTACACTCCAAAACCCACAACTGATTTAATAACAAAGCAGTACTCCCAGGATCTCCGGCCCTCCACTGCAGTGGCCTATGTTATTTCCAGACCTACCAGTCTCAAACTCGCTTGATTACCAGGTGATTTTTAATCAGTACAGCTGAATGGGAACAAACATGGAAACAAGGAGGGGGGGGAGGAGAAGATGACACATACATAAGCCATTATTTCCTTCCACTGGCCAGAATACTGTCTAATCCCTACAGGAGAAAAACAGGCCAGGAATGTATCACTTGAGTGACACAAGCATGAGTAAGCTATCAAACTCTTTCTGTGGAAAAGACCTTTGGATTGAATTAACAAATATAATTTCAAACCCAGAAATTAGCTTAGTATTACACTCCTTTCTGAGTTTTTCCCATGCAGGAAGTGATAACCCCAACAAACAGCCATTCTTTCATCATGGGCTCTAAGTACATTTCCACAAAGGTCAGAGTAACTTAATCCTTTTACACCAGCCCTTCCCCGGTCAAATGTGGTGAAATTCACAAACAAATTGATAAAACTACAAGAGGAAAATGGACAAGCCACAGGGATGCTTTCTTAAAGGCGGCCACACTCATAGTTGCAGTCAATGGCTCCTTGTCCAAGTGGAAAGCAAGTGATGTTCCGTAGGGGTCAGTACTGGGACTGGCAATGTTTTGCATCTCTGTCAGTGACATGGACAGTGGAACTGACCACACCCTCAGCAAGTTTGCTGATGGCTGTGTGGTGCAGTTGACACCCTGTAGAGAAGGGATGTCATCCAGAGAGACCTTAACCATGTTTGAGAGGTGGGCCCATGTGAACCTCATGAAATTCAACATGACCAGGTGCAAGGTGCTGCACCTGGATCAGGAGAATCCTAAGCACATGTCGGGGAGAGAATGGATTGAGAGCAGCCTTGAGGACAAGGACTTGGGGGTGTTGGTGAATGAGAAGCTTCATATGACCCAGCAACGTGCAGTTGCAACCCAGAAAGACAAACATATCCTGGGCTGCATCAAAAGCAGCATGGCCAGGAGGTTAAAGGAGGGGATGTTCTCCCTCTACTTTTCTCTCATGAGAACCCACATGGGGTACTGCTCTGGTGCCCCCAACACTATATGGAGTATGTTGAATTGTGTCCAAAGGAAGGCCACTAGGATGATCAGAGGACTGGAGCACCTCTCCCACAGAGACAGGCTGAGAGAGTTGGGATTGTTCAGTCTGGAGAAGAAAAGGTTCTGAAGGGACCTTAACAGCAGCCTTCCAGTATATAAAGGGGGGTTACAAGAAAGCTGGAGAGGAACTGTTTACAAAGACATGGAGTGATATGTAAAGGGGGAATGGCTTTATGGTGAAACGGGTTGGTTTAGATTACACATTAGGAGGAAACTTTGTACTGTGAGGGTGATGAAACACTGGAAGAAGTTGCCGAGAGAAGTTGTGGATCCTCCATCCTTGTTCAAGATTAGGCTGGATGGTGCTTTGAGCAATCTGGTCTAGTGGAAGGTATCCTTGCCCATGGCTGAGGGATTGGAAATAGATGATCTTTAAGGCCCCTTCTAACCCAAAACATTCTCTATTTCTATGACTGTATGCCAGGCAGAAGCATCAAGTAAGAGAAAACAGTTTCAGAAGCAGAAATGTCGTACCGCTAAATGTAATGACATGTTTAATTTTATAGGAATGTTGATCAGAAAGCATGCAGAATACATTTTTCAAAATCAAACAATAACTAAGCAACTGCAATTATTTTAGGAACTAACTCTGCTGCAACTAGAATTACAATCTATTATCTTTGTGCTTTCTTGCACTTCATTCTTATTCCTTTTTGTTTGGTTTCTGTTTTCACATTCCTGTTGTTGTTATTAAACACATAAGTATGGCCTACATTTTTAACCCTGGGGCTACAAAACATGGCAGTTAAGTAGCTGCTCATAAATGACAGCCCATCCTCAGCCAGCTTTAGTGTAACTGAGGTTTTGCTAAAATCCTCAGTACAAACTTTCATCCTCTGAGTTGCACTTAAGCCCATATTGTCTAGTAAGAGCGGGTTGTTAGGCCTTACTGAATAAGCCCTGGAACCCAGTATATATGTGGTCAATGTATATTTATGCTTGAACTCACATCAGCAGAAAAAATGAGTACAAAAGGCCATACATTATGGAGAAAAATAGCCACAAATGCTACAGTCACCTAAAAAAGTCACATGCAAACAACTCACTGAATATGAGTTACAAAAAGGATAAAATTCTAGTACTTATATGTCTTCTAATTTTAAATCCTTGATGAAGCAATCAAGTCCCATTCCTCCACTCTTTCCATAAGAATGGAAGCTACATCAAATAAAAGGTTAAATATCTCACCTATTCTATGTCTTTGGTTGCTGGAAATTTAAAGAATTGAAATTCTTCCAAAAGAGACTGAGAAGCCAGTAAACATTACCTGTGTTCCAGCTGAACTTTGAAAGTGAACGTTGAAAGTCTTATCAGAGTTTCAGGTGATATCACACAGCCCATAAACACACTGCATAAAAGCAATTACAAAGAATTTTATCTTGAAGACGGAAGATAAATGTGAAACTGTCACCTTAATTCTGCTGTAAAACTGCCAAAAGGAAATATTGCTATTAAACTGACAGAGCAAAAAAGACTCTCATAAAGTGCTTGAGTACACTTGTACTTCCCTGTCCACCCTTGGTACTTCCAGCTTGCAGGTACCAACCATGAAGAGCTCGGTGCTGCACACCTTACCTGACTCGACAGCTATTTCAGTAAGAGATTCAGGACACCCCCATCATAGACAACCACAGAATAATCCACTTCTGGAAAAGTTTATTCCTAGCTTCACCAATAAGATGTTTTTTGACCAAAATCCAAGAGCTTTCCTCACTCAGATGTTAAATCTTGGCAAGAATGCCATTCATTTTCTGTGAACTGTGTATCAAGAGCATATATTGTCCTAGATTACTTAGAAATTTGCATTTATTTGGGATCTGAAGTCTGCTTTTTCTTGTGTTTTGGAACAGAAGAGAATATTTTCTTTTTTTTGAGTTCAGTACTTTGGTAGCACCACTAAGTTCATGAATCTCTTAAATGTTACAGCTAAAAGAAAAGTTGCATGCCTGCTACAGGAATCTCTCAGCACTCTGCATCTTATGTGACAGGTCAATCAGTTAAAAAAAAAAAAAAGGCAAATGCTTTTACATCATGATTCTTCACTTATCTATACAGACGTCATTAAGTTTTGGTTTGCTCTCACAGATCATGTTCTCAAGCCTAACATCCTTGCCATGGCTGTAACATAGCTGCCATAATTTACTGCACAGATTTTCAACTATAGGTCACTTTCTGTTGTTAAAATGTTAATGAGGTTCTTCACAGAGGTCAAAGAACAGGATTTTATCACTAGCTAGGTGGTTTTCAGGAACGTCAGTTCATTAGTAGACCACAGTGTCTTGTCTCCTCTGATTTAGATCTATTCTATTTGGGGCTACTGCACAGTTGGACTGTGGCATCTGTTTTAGAAGAAAAAAAAATGTAGCCTGCATATCAACCGCTGCATCTTGTGCATGCTGCCTCACCATGAAATATGATCTATGGGTATATGCATTAAATATGCATGCACATACAGCACTATATGCAAGACGTAAACAGGTCTTGCGTGCTGATCCAGGTACTGATGAGTTCTGCATAACCGAAACCTTTCACACCACAAAATTGCAGCCTTGCCTATAAATACGCTCAGCACTTGTTTCTGACAAACAAAAAATCCCACTAGTCAAGACAGCCCACTTACATGAACAAATCATCATATGACTGGAAAAGGAGGGAAAAAATAGCTGTGCTTTGGACTGTTCCTTTCAGCATAGACAGTCAGGAGCAGTGCTGTCTGGGGTCACTGCTGGAATGGTGTGTGGCTGTGGCTGATGTTCCACGGAGAAGACGGTGGCAGGGCATGTGTTTGGCAGTTGCAGGAACTGAAAAGTAGATTATATCCACGAAAATGGAAAGTACTGGTAATGCTCCTAGGGCAGAGAGGGTCCAAGTGCTAGGGAACGATGCGTGGCATCACCATAGGAGAGGCTCAAGGGAAGAGAGAAGGGGCTGGAGGCATCACCATAGGAGAGGCTCAAGGGAAGAGAGAAGGGGCTGGAGATCCACATGACTTCTTTAAGCAGGTGGCCAGCTACTCTTACGGCTTTTGTCTCCTCTTGCAGCAGCTACGTGCTAATTCAATTTATGTAGAGAAAGATAGGAGAAAATCTCCTGCTCTCTACCCCTGGTTTCAGAATTATTGCGTCTCCTGGGGGGAAGGGTTAAACGGAGACATTTGGTTTGGAAATGACTCACTCGGCAGCGCTATGGAGCCCGGAGGGTCTATTTTTAATATTTTTAAATGTAGAACTTACCCGGGTCTCCTGCCTGCGCCGTGCTCCAGAGGCACCGCCGAGCGAGGGGAGCCGGCTCAGCCCGCTCCCCGGTAAACATCCCCTCGGCGCCGCGGGCGGCATCGCCGCAGCCCCGCTGCCCGAGCAGGGCGGTCGCGCCGGGCCAGCCCGAGCCCCCCTGGCCGAGCAGGGGCAACCCGAGGTCGCGGCTCGCACTCAGCGGGGCTGGGCTGGGGGCGCTCCGTGCCCCGCTCCCCGCGCCGGCTGAGGGACGGACGAACGGACGCTCTGCCTCCTCGCCGCGATCTGACAAAATTAGCCACCCACCGGCCAGGATTTTACGCTTCCTGGCGGCCGGCCAGCCCGTGCGTCTACAGCCTGCCCCGGGCTGGCTCCTCCCCGCCGAGACAAGAGCCGGCCGGGCCGGACCGGACCGGACCGGGCGGAGCGGAGCCAGCCGCGCCTGCCTCCCCCGGCCCCCACCCCGCGCCGACCCGTCCCGTCAGAGTCGGGAAGTTTAAATTCTTCTGACCTTTAGCCAAAGAAAGGGAAGGGTAAGGATGGAGGAGCTCCGGAGGCCCTTCCCGGGGAGGGGCGGCCCGCCTGGGTCCCGCTCCGTCTGCCCCCGCCGCGCCTCCCCGGCCGAGGGATGCTGGACCTGCCGCCGGCTCCTCGCAGACCCGGCTCCGGGCGTGGAATTTGCCTTCGTACTCAGCTCCAGATAAAGAAACGGGTCGTGCAGCACGGGGGAAGGGGATGTGCCGTTTAAAGACAGGGCTGCTTTTTATTTTGATCTCATGGTTCAAGGTTCCTCTGGTAGCCGCAACCCCGTGCAGTTTGCGCGGTTCTGCTGTCACAATCTACAAGCAGGTATCAGACAGGAAACTGCTGAAAAAAAGTCACTTGTTATTCGGGGTCCTTAAAGAGATTAACAGCCGCAATTAGTTGCAATCAGGGAGCAATCACACGGAACGTGTAAGTCAAATAGTTAGGCTGACTTTTGGAGAGCAACTCATTAATTTAAAACACTAAAATTTGTAAGTGTTTAAAGGAGACAGGAAAAAATTGTAAAATAGTGTAATTTTCTCTAACTGTTTAAGAGCTTTCTGTGAGTTAGTTTATCCACAATACTGGGATGTTTGATAACCCAATGCAGCGCTTGTCAAGAGAATTCAGATCATAACTTTACAGCTAATGCTACTCTGGAACCAGGGTATTAAACCATTAGCTCATGCTGGAATCCTTTAACACGTTTAAGTTGCTCTGTAGATATCCACAGCAAGCTTAGATGAGAACAGTTTGTTCTCTGTATGTTTGTAGGAGAGGTATTCTTATGTCTCTCTTCCTCCTTTGCTATCTCTAGATGTGTATAACAAAGACTCACTGAGGTGCTGTGAACCCTACCTGCTGCCCATTGCTACTACTAGTTTTTACTATTATGAACATGAAATCAGTGCCTGGGGCTTGCAGACAAGACTCTGCAAATTGTATGAACACCTACAAAAACATGGTTCCTGTCCCAGACTCAAGAGGCATATGATGACAGTTGATATCTATGCAGTATATAACATCTGTTATCTGCTAACAATTAAAAGTGCATATTGTCATTCATCCTGCACCTGTTTTTCAAGCCAGCAGTTAAGTATTTTTCAGAGACAGCATTGCTAAAGGGGAGTTTGAGTGGTGTTTTCAATCTGTGGCTCATGACACAGCTGGGAAATGACCGTCTCTGTGGCTAGATTGACTGCAAAGCAAGGATGTGATTTATTGTACTTGAATTGTTCTCCATGGGCCAGCAAAGATCCTAAGGAATTTGCAGGTGAAGAGAGTGGTGACCTGACGTATCTGTTCAGGTGGCACACCCCATCTGAGACAAATTCCCAGATTTTCTAAAAGAATACAAAGCACCAACACAAAAGCTGGCATCTTTCCCCAAATTTTAACTCACGGGATTATGAATCAAAATTTGACAACATATTTCAGGTGTGAAACAAAAGCCTACATATGGAGACTTGCATAACTCTGGGTTGATAAGGGGGATGATGTTTACCATTTTGTTCTCGCTTCAGGACTACCACTGTGCCACAACACAGACTTACTGTGACCAGTATGTATGGCTGGACGGCCATTTGTGGGAGAAGAGGAAGGAAAGAACTGAAAAGACCTCCACCCCCACCTCAGGAGGAAAGGGGGAGGTCCTCTTTGATTTCCTCATTAGGAAGATGTGAGGCTTCTGTGGAAAGGAAATAGTTATTTTCACTGGGAGTGAGGGCTCTCAATTACCTCATGGAGGAGCATAGGTACTGGGAATACTTTAATGTATGGCAAAAGCAGACAAGAAAGACAACTAGAAACATTAGCCCAGCAGAAAAAAAAAGATAAAATACTTAGGTGGGATTCATTTTACCTAATTTTTGCTATCTGAGTTTTTGCAAAACACACCTAGCTTTCAAAGTTAGATAAGGTAAGTCCTACCCTAAAGGTTGCCCAAGTATAGTAAGGTTGCAGTGAAAGGAATCCAAAAACAGTTATGTTTAGGTTGACAGATGAGAAAAATGGCCCTGAATTGCTCCTTTTTCCCTTTTAGCTTTGGTTTGAGCAAAAAGAGAAGAATATGTTTTTCAAAGAAAGCTCCCTGCCTTACACAGGCAAATGATAATTGGCAGATATCCACTCTTTGCCCCAAAGACAGCACATAGTGCAAATACACTGCCGTGTGCTTTGCGTGAGAGGAATGGGCTCCTCTGTGGCCTTGTTCTACAGCATCACCAATGATATTGCTACACAGATTTATATAATGAACAGATATGTGAAAAATAGCTGCAGCCTTAATTTTGTTTTTGACACTGCCTCAACGCCACACATCCTCTCGGTAGCATGCTCTACAGCAAGACTGAGCACACACACGTCCTGCTCTCACACAGCCTGCTGTTCAATAAGAACCTAACCACAAGAGTTGTGACTAACAGATGTGACCTTTTATTGGTTTGCTTATAATGCACTTGATGATGGGATGAATCCACAATGTCTTGCCTTTGCTTTGGCTGTGTGATCCAACAGATCTTCAGCATCATGTGCTTCCCAAAAATGAGTTCTGGTAAAAGATCCACAGTGAGATCTATGAGGAGGGCAATGAGGAGAGTCATAATTTCTGAAGACTGTTCCTAATTCTGGCACTAATTTTCAAAGAGGTGAAGGTTGCAGCTGAACCATGCTAAGAGGTCACCATCTATCTTTTACTCTTATCCTATCCACAAGGATCTCTTGCCCTTTCCATCCACTAGGATAGCATGTATTTACTCCATCTGTCCAATGTGGAGAGGAGGAAGGGCAAGCCAGAAAAAATTGACTTCAGCTAAAGTGGATGATTTTGACAGCAAAGGATTAGGCAGTAGCAACACTTGAAGTTGCCTTGCAGATTCTATAAGGAGTGTGGGGCAGACAACTGAGGATAACCTGGGAGCAGCAACCTCCTATCCCAACTCAGACAGTGAGAACAGGTCTGCTAGTCCTCAGCAACTGTGCAGATTATTTAAAAATGCAATTCATCTTTCTCTTGGGACTATAGTGAGACAATTCCATGAATCAGTGATGCTGTGAAGCTTAAACAACTATTTCAGAGAGAATAAAAAATTTAAATTTTTCTTTAGTTGTCATTTAATGTTCATTTTTATGGTTTCAGGCTTGGGGGGGGGGAGGTGAGGGGAAGGGAAGGGAAGGAAACAGCTCCAAGCTGTGGGGTTGAGGATATGCTATTCTATTAATTTTACAAGTCAAAGCTCTGGCACAAATTATATTCAGGAAACAAAATGTATTTCCACAGGGAAAAAAATGCAGCTATACTACATCTGTCAAAAAGTAATTCAAATTCCAACCATTCATTGAGAACATGAATTCTCAGAAGCTGTAATGCTGAAAAAAACCTAAAATAGCAAGAGACCAGACAGTAAATTAGATGGGCCCATAATTTGAGATGACAAGAGGGGTGAAAAAAGCAGAAACAAGAAAACAATGGGATAGTAGAGTTCATAAACAGAAAACTGTAGCAAAGGCCTCTGATACTGGTATTGTAGCGTAAACGCCCTGGAGTACTGCATTCAAACCTGAATATCTTCTCATCCAAAAGACACCAAAAAACAGAAATGAATTAATTTTTTAAAAATCAGTTGAAGCAATGAGGATTGATTTAAAACACTGTCATAGAAGTTGAAAGAGCTAAATACAGCTGTGTACAGTGTGTAAGACACAATACTACAAAAAACCATGGGAGAACAACTATTTTGGTTTGCTGAAGTGAGAGCATTAGTATTGTGAGGAAGGAGAAACTAGGATGAAATTAGGCAAAAAAAAATTTGGATGAGTACTGTTACAATGGCTTGGCTGTAAGATCCACTGCCTGGTGGAGCAGTTGCTCTGGGAGACTTCTTCTTGTGGTATTTTAAATATGCACAACACACTGTTTATCCCTTGGCCTACCAAGCACATTGGGCTAGTTGATCTTTTACAGAAGAATTTTCCATCTCTAATTTCTGTGTTTCTAAAGCTTCCTCCTCTGTAGAGCACTGTTTGACACGTCAGTGGCAAACCTCAAGGAGAAGACAAACAAATAGCCCACAGGGAGAGATCTAAATGAACAAAATAATTAAAGTATGTTTGTGTGTGATACTTTACAGTCACACCACAAATCATAGCCAGGCAAAGGCAGCAGCAACCAGTATTCCTTATGCAGACCGCTGCTAGAAACCATAATATAGATGTCCAAAGGTTACAAGCAAGCATAACAGACGATTCTGTCTTCCTGACTTCATTTTCTCTCCAGTATCTCCATCTGCTCCATTTCCTTCTTGCTTCTCATTCCCAATGTCAGTAAACTGAATCTTTAAATTCAGTACTTGGAATCCTATACATCCATCCTAAACCCTCTCCAACCTAGTTTCTATACCTTAGCCATCAGAGCAGTATGTCACATTTTCTAACTACCAAGTTACCGTGAATCCCCAGAGCAGTTCCCATCTTCTCTGACACATCATCCATTTTTGAAACACATGGCTGTCCTTTTGCCTTTCATTTTCCCTGATGGTCATTCTTATGGTTGCTTTTGCCTCTTACATTGCTTCGTCACTGTATCATCCTTTGTCTTCCTATGGGAGAACTTTTTATTTTGGTCACTTTTCTACTCCTTCATCTTGCCTCCAGGTAATTTTACATACACAAAAGCATTTAAATTACCAGTGCATCTACTCCAGTCCTATCTCCTTTTTTTCAAGTTTACTATACTAGCTATAAATACACACATACATTTATTTAGGCATTGTTTTTAAATGAGACCATTCTTTCTCTAGGTACTCATACTCAGGTGAAGTCTAAATTTTCCAGATATTTTCTGTGTGTCTTCTTTTAAATAATGTCCTTACTTACTCACAGAGTAATGTAACTCAGCCTGTCTTTCGACATTTCATATCCAAATTACTGTGATACCTTTTCATCTAGCTTTTGAAAACATAATCTTCACTCATATTTATGCACAACAGTGCTACAAATGTCATTGCACTCACCTGTCACGTCGAAAGCAATACCTTTTACTTTCCATCCCTTTCTTGGCCCATCTTTCTCAATGTATCACCACAGTTCCCATCCTGTCTTCATGTTACTGCAGTTTCTCATATCATAGTTTCACGGATATTAGCTATGCTTGCCACTGAAAAAAGCCATCTCACACTCACATTGGGTTTGACTGTTAGCTCTGCCCAGCACTGCCCCTCCCTTGTGCCACCAAATAACTATGTGACTGCACAGCAAATTGGATCAGGAAGATGAACTGGGTTACAAAAATGACACTGCCCACAGTGAGCGTGACCTGACTCTGTGGTGTTGGTGGCATTGAAAAAAGATGATTGGATCCAGTGTTGTGTCAATTGCACAGTGATATCATCCTAAGAACCCAGGAGAACCAATCTGTGTGCTCTCAGTGTAAGGAAAGCCCTGAAAGTAGCACTGCAAGGATATCTGCCACGTGCACTGCCTTGCTGTGAGGAGCTCCGTGGGGTTTACTGTCAGGTCATTTAGGATCTGTAGCCTGTGCCAGTAAACAGGGCACTGCAGTAGGTAATTTTGGTGAGGTGACCCACAGCTCAGTTACCAGCTGCAAAGAAGTCTGACATTTCATATATCAACTGTTTGCTGGCACCAGCTTTGGGTTATATTGTCTTTCAAAGCTGCACACCCAAAAGAACACTCATGTGGTATAAGGCATCTCACTTAAGGTAAAACAAGTGAATCACTAGGTGTTAGATGACTCTTACTAGTGAACAGATGCCAAATCACACTGTTCTAATTAAAGGAGGTTTCTAAGGTGCCTTCCTTTACTCATTCCTGACTTGGTGTGATTAATTTCTTGGTTTTCAGTCTGTCTTTTTTTTCACTTTCTATACCTCATTTTCAGGCCATGGTATGCTCTGCAAGACAGAAGAACTCCAACACAGTGAAAGCCACTACCAGGGGTAGAGTTCTCGTACTGAGAAAAAAACAGGCTTTCCTCCTTAAAACACCTAAATGCGTTTGGCACCCTTGCTTTGATGCAGCTCTCAGAGTCAGCTGAAAACAAATCTGTGTGGACACAGCAGGACATATTCATCTCCTGAGCTGACTGGCATAAGAATCAGTTTAGTTAAGGGCCAAGAAGAAATCATGTGTTGTACCAGATGTGATCACAGTAGCTCTCCCTATATTTATATTCAGTAAGAATGTGGGAAAGACTTGAACCCTCCTGGCCATCCTGCATTTGGTGGGATGATGGGCAGACATGCCTTTTCCTTCAGGAGCAGGTTTCCTATTTGTTGATTTGTGGCTTATGTTGCTGATTTGGCACAGTTGCTGACAACTTAGCCTCACCTCTCAGGGGTGACCCTGTCTTCCTTGATAAATGAAGGAGTGATAGAATGCAACCAGGTGTCATAGTCTGAATTCACAGATTAACAGCCTGGTGCCTATTTACTCATCTGCCTTTGACTTCCACTGTAAATACCCTGTTGTTTCTTCCAAATGTAACAGTGCTGACCAAACACACTGGAAGTTGCCTTTACTAGCTAAAGGACCTTATTTTGTCTATCCAGGAACAAGGTTGTGCTGTGGGGCTGAGGGGTGGCAGCAGGGGGAAAGAAAACCCTTGGCTATTCAGAGTTTATCTGCACAGAGAAAGGGACTGGCAGAATTAGTGAGTTGTAACTCAGTAACCATATGCTTCTTTGTTGACCAGTCAAACTCTCTGTAGAGATGCTCTTGTCTCGCATGGGAGTATTAGTGACTTCTGGCATAGAAGTGAGGGATAGAGTGAGACTATTCTGTAGCATTAAACTAGGGAGGCTGAGAAGGCTTGGTGGAGAAGTGGTGACATTTTAAATGTGGACTGCATTTCAATATATAGAGTAAGATGCAAATCCCTAGAATGTGTATGGTTTGTGGGAAATCATCATCATCATGGCTTGGCTTCGCGAACGAAGATTTGGGAAGGGCTCTACTCACGCTTGCTGCAAGCGCGCTGATGGCTAAAGAGGCCAATGCGAGATAGGCAAGTCCGGTTGCAAAAGGCACAGCAGAAAGTCTCCATAGGCGGTGTTGGTGAGGCACGGTTCTTTCTGCATTGTCTTTTCTCTTCCAGACTGATTCTGCGTGCATTTTCAAAGGAATCAGCAGCGTTATGGATGGTGTGTCTCCATGCCTCCCGACTGGAGGCCAGAGTGGACCATTGATGGTAGTCAATATGGCCAAGGCTGAGGTACTGTTTTAGAGAGTCCTTGTATCTCCTCTTTGGGGCTCCTCTCTTGCGGCAGCCAGTGGCAAGTTCACCATAGAGCACGATCTTAGGGAGGCAGTGATCCTCCATCCTGGAGACGTGCCCTGCCCAGTGCAGCTGCGTTCTCAGCAGCATCGCCTCAATACTGGTGACTGCTGCCTGTTCAAGGACAGACTGGTGTGGGAAATATGTGGCTGCTAAAATGAAGGACATCTTCATAGAGTATTCCTCCATGTTATCAGATGCCTCTGATCCCAAATTATCTCTTCTTATTACATAGAGCCTTTGTACCACAAATGCACCATAAAGCAGGTGGAAGGATAGAAGATGCTAAAAGTGCTGCATAAATGAATATGCAGACTATATATCAACTTTCTGCATAGGAGGAGTCTGTGAGCCAGAAGGGTCTGTGCACTTGTAGAATTCAGCTTGTGAATGTCAGAATAAATGTATTTAACTAGAGAATCCCATATGCACATGTTCATATGGCTTATGAGCAATACTTTATGGTGGCCACATGGCTCTGTGTATAGACACGCTCTCCTTCAGTGAGCCAGCATGGATTTTTGAACACCAGCTGTGGAATCTGTTTCTAGGGCTCTGTGTTTTTGTGGAGGACAGTCATAACCCAACTGTGCCAACATGAAGCTGGGCAAATTGGTTTGACACATCTCCAGTTCTCAGAATTTTTCCCAGTCTCTCAGGTTTTTGATTTATTTTCAAAATCTCTCCATGGAGACTGGTGTTTATGTGGAACTTACCCTTCTGTCAGGCCAGACTGGAATTTCAACCATTCATAAAGGAAATATGAGGGGTTCGTGTGTATGTGTGTATATGTGTGGTGCCAACTCACTAGAACAGACACCGGGACAACACTGGGGCTTTTCAATCAATGAAATTAAGCAAATAAACCAGCTTGCCTCTTTTTCTTCACACTCCCTTGCCCCCCTTCCCTATTTTTCTCACACCCTGCTGAAACATAGGAAATGAAAATGGCAAAAACATTCCAAATTAAACAGTTAAACTCTAGATTATTACTGAATCCATGCACACCATGCCCTGGGCAGGCTGCCTTTCTTCCATCCTTTCTCTGCAAGAGACTGTGCATCTGCCAGGTCATGGCTAAGAAAAGGCACAGTCCTGAACTGTGCTGAAAAATAGCTCTAGTGACACCTCAGTAAAGCAATGCATGGCTGGCATGCCCAGGAGGCCTACCCAACAAGGTACAAAGAGCAACAGACTGTGGTGTTTCCCTGCAGCTGGGGAATGTGCTTCATGAAGGGACTCTGCATTGGCTGCACCTAGCACACAGAGTTGTTCAGTGAGCCAGAAGGGATGTTCAAGACTAGGCAAGGAATGTTGGAAGTGAGATGCAAACGCAAGTGCACCTATATGTTGACTGACAGATCCATTCTCACCATGAATTACCAATCTGTTCAAAAATTAGTAGTTCTCCCACTAAGAAAGGCTTACTCAGTCTAATTATACAATTGTTATAAGCAACTGGAAATAGGAAACCCATCTGATTGCACAAATCTGGCTCAGGTAGGCTAGCAGGGACTCCAGCCAGCTTGCACTGAGTTACCAGGCAATGTAATTAAGGGCCAGAATGGGTCCCTTTAGCTCAGTTTTCTGTCTCTGACAGTGGCCAAACACCGATGCCTTAGGTGGACCATAGAAACAGAAAAAGCATAAAGATGACTTCTCCCAGTCATCTCCACCACTATTTTAAATGTATTAGTTAAAGATAGCAAGAGGTGATTCCTGAAGTTCAATCACTCTTTCCCTATAATTGCAGATACCTTTGAATTTATTTTCACATCCACGTTTTCCAAAGTCTGTGAAGAGCAGATGTCTTACTGGAGAAAACTCCGTGGCATATGTTGCTGATAGGAAGCAGAGAGAAGGAACAATGTTAACATGAGTTAAGCTATATTGCTGCCAAATACATAGCCATAGCCTGAATTGCACAGTCAATTAAGTCAATTCTAATTAGCCATAATCTGATTCCATATTGCCCCCTTCTCTACACACAGTGGTCATAAAATTAAACAAATAAAAGTTTTCTTCTGTTATAAGTATGTAAATATGAAATTTCTGTAACCTTCATTAGCCATAAAAAAGACATTTCACTGACATAAAGGCATTTTTTTCATCTGATGAAAATTGCAATATGCAGCAGCGCTCAGGATATGCACAGGATAACAACTGCCTGCACCTAAGTTCTTGCATAACCCTGCCAGCAGGGAAAAGAGGGCAGAAAGAACCAGGGTTAGCAGCTGACCCAGGAAGATGTGGATTTTAGTAGCTGCAATGTGTTATTACCACTAAAATGAGCTGCCAGTGTTTACTGCACACATACATATTGGTGTGCAGGGAGATGGGCTGTCTCTAAATAAACAGAAAAGGCCAGGGTCCAAGTCAGACTGAACAATAGACTAGGGAGAATGCAAGACTCCTCTTTAGCTGGACTTCCCTCCAGGAAACCCAACTCATACTAAAATCCTCCTGTATCCTGTGCCCTTGTCTTGGGGTTTTGACTCAGTTCCAGCTAATCATGTAAATTGTATTTGCAGAAGGAGGTGAGTGCAGGCTGCTGGGTGCTACCAAGAAAGTATTCTGGAACATATGTCTGCCCCAAGATGAGAGGAGAGTTGGCCTCAGCATTTTGAGATAGGATCATCTGTTCAGGTACCCCTCGATGTGATTGCTTCTTCAGTCCAGCAGCTGACCATGCATCAGACTTAAACAAAACCAAACTCCTCTCCTCCCTTCTTATCTTGAAAAATGGGAATGGTTGTCCAAACACAGTGATTCTCATGACTCCTGCAAATGAAGATTTTTAGACTCTGAAGTTCCCAATTAAAGACAACTGTGCACTATCTGAGACTTACCTGTTTGGATCAGTAAGTCTCCTAAACATGAAGCCTCTCTTCAAGACATTAAAAACCCAAGCACTCATTTTTCAAACTGTGGTTTTATGCGGACCAAGAGAAAAAGAGAATTGGGACAGGAAGTTTCCAGCTGAGAATCTATAGCCAAGCCCAAAGTTAGGTGATAAGAAAACTGTTTCTAAGCCTTTTGTAATTAACAGGCCAAATAGTATTTGAGGCGGGGGGAAAAAAAAAGAGAAAACAAAAATGGGAGTCTTTGGAACATTTTCTATACTACTAGTGTTGTCAATTTGCTCAATAAGTAAGCATCTGACACCTAATTAATAAAATGTTGTGATTTTATAAAAATTAGGTTACATGTTAAAATCCCAGTTGTTTTACTAGGATTTTAACTGGAAAGCTGATACTCCTCTCTGACTTCCAACAGTCAGGAATCAGCAAGTATTCCATTGCCTAGACTCTCATATTTTATGGATTGGCAGTGGTTCATAGTTCACAGATTGATTAAATTGATTAACACTGTTTCAGAGCTTGTAATAGTGGTCTTGAAAATCAAGGTAGCTAGGATCTCTGTGTGCTTTTGTGTTTTCTGTCAGAGCTCTTTTAATATGCTGCATACTTACATCTGAACCTAGCTATGTCACTATGGTTGACTTTTCAAAAGCAAAGCTTTTTTTTTTTTTTTTTTTTAAATAAATGAGATATTTTCACCTCTTTCAGTAGGATTTGGAAGTAGACTGTTCCTATTTTCGCATTTCCTGTTCCAGGAAGGAAATCGGGTTTTAAAATTTTTGTTACTAGAGACTTTTCTTTCCTAATTGAATCAAATCTGAATCAGTGGTGATATTGAAAGAGTTATGTTTCCTGTTTGCTTCTGCTTAAGAAAAAGAATTCTGGTATGAACTGTTGAAAATACAGCTGTAACTAATTAACATCCAACTTTCCCCAAACACTGCTTAATATTTAGTTATCAATTGAAGTCCTTACATTAAACAGTATCTCAAATGCTTGTCCTTTTAGAAATGCAGACAGGAAAATTATCAAGGGTACTATGGGTGCTCTTTGTGTTCTACTGTAGAAAACATTTTTTCTCCGTGAATTCTGCCTCAGTTGATTGAATTAGAGCATTTCAAGAATGTTTCCCAATGAAATGTAGCTGGAAGGACCCTGAGTATTTAGAAATCACACTGAATCTTATAATAAAAGCAGAGGCAAATTCTAGTCCAAATCTAATTTGGGTCACAATATGCTGACTTTACCTGGGACATGGGATTCTTTATGCAATTTCCATTTCCCCCCCCCCTTTTTCTATAGTTACTCTAATTTTGTGTGCTGACTCAGTTGGCACATTCCACTCAGGAAGGGGCTGCATTTTCAGCAACAATCAAAGTATTTACCAGTTGTATAATCTCCTCACCACTACCAGCACGTTTACACCAATGACAAGTCACTTGCAGCGATATTGTGTAAGCACTAATTCACTAATGATTATGGAGAAGCAAAAACTTCATTTAGCCAATTTCATTATGGGGAAAATGAGAGAAAAAACATAGGAGCCTAATTTTTAACAGGTCCTCTCAACTCCTCTTAAAAATCAGGTCAAGTTACACATGGTAACTTCAAGTAGACCAAGAATCTGCAGAGTAGATGCTCTACACACACAGTTGATGCTGAGGAACTGACATGCACACTATGCATGTTCCAGGTTTTTTTCCATTTGAATCACCTTCATTTGGGTTCCCTGGACTGAATGCCTACTAAAGTCTGAGCATGTTAGGTACGCTTCTGGAGAACATTTTCCAGTTTAATTTCACTCAAGGAATCTAACTCCTCCACTGAAAATCAGTCCCTAGTCCAAAATGAAACACAGGCAATAGAGATGATCAGGAAATTTGCATCAAAAATACACTTTTGCTCTGAACTAAAACACTAGTGGAGACACATTGCAAGTATTGTTGTCAGGACTGCTGCAATGGCTGTGCTCTGTCCCACATTTACCACTTCACTGCACATTACAAGAACAATGCAGAAAAAAGGTGTAACAGACTGACACATGGTTCTGCTGCTTCCAGACTGGTATATGAGATCTAACTTTTAGGCACATCTCCTGAGGTATAAAGCATCTGTACTTGTGTAAACTATGACAGTTTGTATCTGAAGGTATGAAAATTCATTCTGCTTCATTTCAAGACATGCTGATTCAGAACAGTTGGCGACCTGGAGCTGCTTTACTGCCAAAAACCTGTGTTTGTGTTTTTGATTTAAGCATTGTTTTTACTGCTGGAAGAAATTTTTCTTGAAAGTAGTGCTTCAGCTCCATGGTATTTGTGTCACTGCATAATGAAGTTGCATAACATTACATCACTGTGTATTGGCAAGATACCGCAACAGAAGGATTCGGACAGCAATGCTCTCATGTAGCATTGGCATGAAGAGTTACAGGCAAAAGTGGAAAATACTTTAAGGCATGGTTTACACCACTGTATTAGCATTGCCTTTTATAATTGCAGGTTTGTATGGTATGCGGACAACTGAAAATGTAAAGTCAGCCACCAATGTCCAGCCTTTCTGTAGCATTCACAAATTCTCTTCCTTAACTGACACTAATCCTCAGCAAACATACTGTTGTCACAGTAACACCTTACCTATAAAGCCAGGTCTGCAATTGTCTTCCCCGAGTTCTGATTCCCCAGGCAGTGGCCCTTCTGCCAATAAAAGCTGTCAGACTGAGGATGCATAATGTGGGTGAAAGCAACCAACTACCCCAGTGACAGGGCAACACCAGTAGCTATAAGACAAGGAATGACTTCCTATGTTTGATGTTAGACTTGTGATAATTTGTTTTATGCTTCAACTAAGGTAATTATATAACCATTTATGATTTTATGCCAGAAGAAGGTATTTTTAACAGAGAAATACTGGGGAGCCTGGTTTAAACAACAGTTATCAAAATAAAACAGATTCTAGGTTCAGCTACATCCTTTTTTTAAGGTTGTGACAATCTTCAGTAGCCCTTTGATTCAGTCTCTGGTACGGTGAGGCACCATGAATCACACATCAGTTGATTCTGATCTGTGGTCTTGTACAATGCTGTCATTGTGGGAACATGGAATGAAGTTGGATTGTTTGTCAGATGTACCACTCAGTAGAAAACAAAACAACCAGCACACCAATGCTTAGGTGCTCTTCTCACCATGGCAAAAGATTGAGCTAACTCATCAAACTATGTATCTTGGGACTCCAGGATTAAATACAGCATATCCTAAGAGGCTGGGGTTTTTGCAAGCTCCACTCTGCAGTTTACTGAGAGAAAAAGATCATAAAACACCGTAGCCATAAAATGTTCTGAATTAAAAAAAAAATTCATTGAATTAATATGAATCAATGGGGTACTTAGTTCATAAACACAAGAACTTTATGATTTCACAAGTAAGCAACCAACACAGAGCGCAGTTCCCATCTTTGCCAGGTGCCTCTGTTCTCCCTGCCCATGGCACCTGCTTCTGCGGTTACCCTGCCCTCCTCTGAACCAGACTTGCCAAAGTCACATGCTGAGTGTGAGAGTCACGCCACAGAGAGCTCCCTCCTGTCATGCCACAGCTTGGTTTGCATCTCACATGTTCACAGGTCACGACCGCTGCTCTGCATCCCTTGGAGATGCAGAGATACTGGGCACAGCACAGCATGACTGCATGTCCCAGGACAGTGTAGCATGCAGAATTTCAAAAAGGACATATGGAAAATGCTTTGGTTTGTTTGCAGGTCCAAACAGCACCTTTGTCGTGGTTTTTCCTCTGTGTCTGTCAGCGTTACAGAGTAGGGCCCCTGCAGCTCTGAAAAACATGGAATCATATAGAATGGTTTGGGTTGGAAGGCACCCTAAAGACCATTGAGTTCAAAAAACCCACTGTCATGAGGTTGGAACTAGATGACATTTACTGTGAGGATGGTGAGGCACTGGAACAATTTGCCCAGAGAAGTTGTGGATGCCCCATCCCTTGAAGTGTTCAGTGCCAGGTTGGATGGGTCTCTGAGCAACCTGGTCAGTGGAGGGTGTCCCTGCTCGTGGCAGGGGGTTGGAAGGAGCTGATCTTCAAGGTACCTTCCAAGTCAAACCATTTTATGATTCTATTTTTTTTCTGTCTGCTACTAGGGTCCTAGATGGCCCAGGGTAAGCCAACAGTGGTATTTCTGCCTCGGCCACCCTAACTGTGATCCCACATCACTGTCTTGCACTGCAAAGGCCAGTGCATGCTCCTTCCTCGTGCTGCACTTGCCTGTACAGAGTTCACTCACCGCCTGTCACCCAGGAACACTCACCCTGTTAAGTATGTCACATGTACATCGGCTGCTGAAGGGTCAGTCTGTTGAGTGCTCCATGGTGCAAGAGTCTAAATCCCAGCCTGTTTCCAACTGAAATAGTTCCGATGTTACTAAAATCCAGCAAATTTTAGGGACTTCGCTACTTTCAAATAAAGCTAATTATGTTTCCATTTGAAACAACATTTCCCTTTGGGAATGGGAATTGTGTTACAATGAATGCACGTGAACAGCTACAGGTACTTTTTCCAGAAAAAGTTAGTATTAATTTCTGTTACACATGCTGCACTTACTATGCAATAGATGACAAGTACTGGGGATGAAGCCTGCTTTAATGTCCATTGCATAATATGCTGTAATTTCTTTTACATGAAAATGTAACCAGCATTCCTTAAAAGAAAGGTTATTGGTTTGTACTATTTTGCAATTCATTCTTATCCTATTGGTAAGAGACCAGCAGAGGGCTAGTTGGATTCAGTTTACCTGTGGCATGTTTCAAATAACCACAATCTGAAGTCTTAATGTAATTAGGTAATTTCTGCTGTTCTGATGGGAATACAAATACAAGTGAAAAATCAAGCAGGTCTCACAGCAAAATATATGGTCCTAGTTTATGATAGACATCAAGTAAGGGAATTATGGTAGCCCCTTCTTAGAAAGGACTAAATCTATGCGAGAGCTTTTTAGTATTGAAACAATCATAGGAGATTCATCAGAGCTCTTATTCCCCGTGTCCGTGTGTAAGCACGTGCACACATACATGCATATACAAAGGTTGTAGACACAACTGGCCATCCAGGGCAGGTTCAAGACACCAACATTTCTTGCCTCCAAATAATTTGAGATAGGAACTTCCATGACAGAGCAGATCAGTAGTCACAGCATTTGTTGTCTCGTACCTTGGTTACTAATATCAGATATTTTACAAAACTCCACAGAAGACAGTATAAGATGCCAGCTGGAGGCTTCTTTGAGCAGCTGGCTCATGTCCTGAAATTATAAATGCACAGACACAGCCGCATTTGTGTTATTTCTAAAAGGCCAGAGGCAAAACACTTAATGTACATTTACATAGATACGAAACACCCCTCTGGGGATTTACTACTTACACGTGTGGAAGTGAACAGTGGCAGCAAAAGATAAATAATGAAAAAGTCAATTACGTTTTAAAGAGCCTTTTAATTTTCATAGTGCATAGTGATTTTAGTTATACGGGAAAAGGCAATTTTAAAGCTTTTATGATGACATTTACCCTTATGATGACTTGGTAATTTAAGCAAGCAGCTGTGATGAGGTAGAGCTAAAGCTCTACCTCTTCAGAGAGAGAGAGAAATAATTTATATTCCAGTTGGTTAGTTTTTGTATTTTTCTCTTCAATTTTGAGGCATTACTAGACGCTTTTCGGAGTGTATGGGTTATACCTCCTCTTTTCAAAGTTTTAAGCCACCCAAAACAGAGAAAGAAACTAATTTTTGGTTGTTATCTACTGCAATTATATGTGTGATCATGGCACTGTTGGAATAAACTAGAGCTTTATGGTTTTATTACTACTTCTTAGCACCTAAATCTGGAGTTCTTTGAACTAGCCAGCATGTTAACACAGAATGAAGAGACAATCATAGCTATTAGAGCAGAAATAAGCCCTCAAAAATTGTCATTTCAAACTAATAAAAGGCAGCACTGCAACAAAAGGGACCTGAATGACTCCAGCATTTCCTTGATAATAGGATATGAATCCTTTTGCCTTCCTGAGATGTAACTTAAACTAGTGGTGACTGTTGTCTCACCTGTTCTCATACAAAATCATCTGATGGGGTTCTTGTGGCAGCTCTGCAGGCAGCCTGAGCTGCAGGACACGATGCAATATCCTGAAGCATCTAAGTGCCTGAGGATACCTTGATGTGCCACTGCCCAAGGTGCACCTAACAGCCCTGCATGTTTCACACATCTGCCCTTCCCACAAAAGTAAACTGAGCACATGCACAGCTGGGCAAAGTGTTTCAATGCTGACCTCTTGGAACAGAAGGATAGGCTAGTGGCTGAGTGGCTTCCCTGCTGGGAGGCCCCTGGCACCCAGTGGTTAAAAGCTGGCAGTGCAGAGGACAGTGATCAAGTGGGACTTAGGCTGTGGAAGAGCGGAAGGGAAGCAAGAATGGTTAGGCAGAGATCAAAGGATGTCACAGCAACACTGGATTGCGCCTACAGTTGACTATAACGGGCTGGGATGTAGCAAGACTTTGTAATGAATACAGAATATTAGACTGATTAAATATTTCTACAGCTGATTTGTTGACATTGGCATCACTGCAATTCCAGAACTGGTCCTAGATGTTTCACTCGAAACTGGCCAGAAGTCACCAAGATGGCCTGAGGCCCTACCAATACACAGAAACTTCTCCCCTGCCAGTAAATGCCTCCCAGTAGCAAGTCTTACTAACTTCTTACTACTGACGGTAACTTCCTCTCTTGGAAGAAAGAAATCATGCAACAGAAACATGCATGCTTGAGGCTTGCTGCTTCACACACCATGTCTCAAAGGAGACCTTTCCGGCATCTACTGTCAACCACAGTTTTCCAAAGAGCTCCAGCATATCCAAGCTTTCCCTTGCTGCCTTCCCCTCCATATTGTTACTTGCATTCTGTAGCAGTTGCTTTCAGCAGCAGGAAGGGAGACTGGGAGACCGTCCCGGTGCTGGCCTATGCTTCATTGTTTTGCTCCAGCACAACTACGTCATGCAGAGAGACACTGACATTCAGAAGGAGAGTGGGGAGGAAAGTCTTGTTTACTTTTTTGCTTTTATAAAAGAGATTAAATGTCTTGCTTTTGTCCCTCCTGGCTTGCTCCTTCTGTCTTGTCAGAACTAACTCTGCTATGGTTTCAGGGTTGCAAATAAGTCAAGGAAAATGTTTTGATGCATGCTTTAATTTGCTTTTGAAAGCAGATACAGTTCCATGGATTTATGCTACACTGAATTTTCTCCCAGGAGTTTTGTAAACAATGAAAGGTTATTACATCTGAATTAGACCTTAAATAAAGACACTAGTAAAAGATTAGTATTATGCTTTGGCCACATGCTTTCTGCTGGAAAGTACTCAGCTTCTTTTTGTCCCAATCACACTTTGCAGTTTGAACCCAATCGTAATCTCATGAACTGGCACAGTCTGACCTATCAAATTTTATAGGGACCGTCCTGCAGCAGAGGCCAAAGAAAGTTATCTCAGATGAGCTGTTAATGTGCAATGTCTTCTTTACAACAGTGTTAGGCTGTTCGCTTTCCAGTTTTAATACAGACAAGTGTCCACAGACTTACATAGCACACGGAGAGTATCTATTAGCTCAGAGCTTTACAGATCACATCTGTCAGCAGTGGTCTCACCCTCTAATTTGCAGTCCCATTTGAAGAGACTCAAGTATCAGCAATTTAAACTGAAAAGGCACTGGTTGCTTCAGCTGAGAGGCCAGGGAGAAAGGAATAACCTGAAAGATGATTGAGAACAGACACTGAAGCTTACAAACCCAAGTATTAACCACATGGTTTTGCTCCATTTCTTAAAAAAATCCTAACAACAAAAAGCAGTCAGGATGACAGCTCCTTAGTGAGTAGAGATGGGGCCAAATGTCACGAGTGCAAAGAGGAAAGGTCTAGATTCTATGTTATATACACTTTAACCACTGCAACAGGCAACAGATGGAGTCAGGCCAAAATTGCTAATCATGCCCATGATGTATCATAAAGGATCCTGCCCTACTCTCACTATCCCAGAATTATTGGGTTTCACCAATAGAAATAAATGTAGGAAGTCGTAAGACAAAAAGAGACTAACAAGTCCCTAAGGCAAGGATTACCTGTCATGTCCAGTGATCAGTACAAAAACTTTCCCCAATAATGCAGACCAATCAGTTTGTCTGAATTGCAGAAAAGGGAAATATATATCAAAATGCTGAATGCAAGAATCTTGTTTTCATGCCTGTGAAATCAATACACAGTCAGAGATTGCTGTCAAGTAGTCTAATTAGTATAGTTTTTCAATATTTTTTAACTGCTTGGTTATTTAAAAGATAAACCTACTTTGTGCTTGCCTAATATTTTCTGTGTGAAAATCTCTAACTTCACAAAAGTAGATATAAGTAGCCTTGCTCATTTTTACCAGGAAGAAGTGTAAGAGTTTTGTCAGGCAAGCTGTGACAAATCTTGCTGTAGTATCCAGAGAAATTATAATTCCAATTCTCTCTCCCTCTACAGAATACAGCTGTCTCTGCAGCAGGATTGCCAGAAGGGAAGGGATGTTTTATGCTCTAACACCCCAGTGCCATGTCTCTTGTCTAACTGACTGAAGACCAAGATGTTTTGAAGTTAATGCATCAGTCTGCACCACAGTGGATGCTGCCGACTCTTTCATAGAGCTAGTAAGGGCTGGCAGGCAGACAGGTGACTGGAAATCCTGAAACTCTGCAGGGCTTACCTACAGACTGGCTGTGACACAGAGCTTTTCTCTTGATCACCACATACATCCAGTTCAATGAACTTTATGTCATCTCTCTACCGCATTAACTAAGGAGTTAAGTCTTGCATCTTCTAATTTGGAAAAGGATAAGGAACTTTATTACTAAAATTGCACACACCCAGCAGGGAGCAGTTACAGACTACAGCCCTGCCTTGCAGCTGAAAGCCCTTAAGGAAGAGACCATTGTTCTGCAACAGATGCTCCAGTGAATACAGTTAGACTGTGGGGGAAAAAATAATAGCTCTTCCCATCAAATCCTTAATAGCCCAAGGATATATCTCCCAAGGACCCTTGAATGGACAAAGTGAGCTAGAACTGTGTGCATCCTTCCCTGGAGTGTAAAGGGTTATAGTTCTACAGCCAAGAATTGTAGGGAAGCTAAATTTATAATTTCATTTTTTATTTCTCAAGGGAAAAAAAGGGAAGGAAGAAAAAAAGGGGAAAAAAAGGGGGGTCTGGTTTAAAGGGGTTTTGGTTTTGTCAAGTAATTTACTTGCTTTTTTATGCTTATTTTTTACCTGGAATATATTAGGAAGAGCAAGACACTTTTCCTCAACACAGATATCTTGATTTTGGACTCTCACTTTAGTTGATGGGCTATAACAAAAATGACATTTTTGTGAAGTATGTATCTGTCACTGGAGTTATATAGCTGTGTATGAAAACACTGAGCATATTGCACTGACTTACTGAAATTAATTCAGCTTTCCAACTCTTGATTTTTGCTTTGTAGTAACATGGAATTTATTCTGCCATGATAGCTGACTTCTGCTGAAGAGAAATACTTTGTATGTGAAATGCAGACAGTTCTTTCAGTGCCTCATATACCTCCCTCTCTTTTTTTTTTTTTATTTTAACTGAAAAATAGTTGTCAGTCCCTCTCCATCAGAAAAGGCCAAGGGCACACAGGCAACTTACCTCCTGATATTTTCCAGGTAGGGAAATGCATAAATCCCTCAGAGTCCAGCAGAGAGCTGTGTATATACGTGACAACAAGGGAATTCCCCTTGGCTATGACTTGCCAAGTACCAATAGATACAGAAAAATAGGACAATTTTATATTTCAAGTGAAAAGGCAAATGAAGAACTATTCTCCTTCTGCAAGGCTGAGGAGGTCCTCCACTCCCACCAGAAACCCCCCACCTAAACCTAGGAAGTCAACCCTTCTTGCCTTGCCTCTCTTCTCACTCGTGATTCCCAGCCTGATCCTCTCTCCCTACATAAAGCACCTGTTCTCAAGGGTTTTTTACACTGTTGGGAATAGAGGTCACAAACAAGAACAGCAGACAGCACAGACCCATATGTACATTCTCATATACAGATAAATCCAGAAAGTCCAGAAAATTCTGAATTTAGAACGTTTTCAAGGGTATTTAAGAGTATCATAGCCCAGAGACTGCTTGCTTACCCAGCTCCCCGCAGTGGCTGTGTATTTATACATACATATCATAGAATCATAGAATGTTAAGGGTTTGGAATGGACCTTACAGATCCTCTAGTCCCAACCCACCCTGCCATGGTCAGGAACATCTCCCACAGACCAGGCTGCTCAAGGTCTTATCCAGCATGGCTTTGAACTTTGCCAGGGTTGAAGCATCCACAACCTCCCTTGGCAGCTGTTCCAGTCTCTTGCCACCCTCATAGTAAAGAATTTCTTTCTAATACCTAACCTGAATTTCCACTCTTTCAATTTGTACACATTACTCATGGTTCTATAAATATAGTGGCAGGAGGGAAGATGGGAAGGAAGAAGGAGAGAGGGAGGGAAAAAAGAGAAGAAAGACACCTAACCACTTTCAGATAAAGCATTTTACTGAGCACTTCTGTTGGCTTCTGACCATTAGCTACAAAAAGTGTTTCAATGCTGATATTAAATCAAACCTGTCATTATTTCTTCAAAATTATAAGGCTCTCACACTGAGGAAATTGCAATAGGAGGTGGACTGGATAATGAATTTAGTAGGATGCCAGCTGTTCTTACCAGTAGGCAGCCCCTTTGTTCGGAGTGTATGACTCACAGGTAAATGTCCTCTCTTGCCACACACTGCTGTGATAGTTAGCAATGACAGTTACCTGCTCTCCCCACCTACTTGTCTGACAAAGTTACTCCATACAATTAAGTGCTTAACCCAGGTGTGGTGGTTTGACCTTGGCCAGGTGACCATCAAAGCTGCTCATCCACCCCCCGAAAAAGCTCATGAGTTGAGATCACTCATCGATTACCATCATGGGCTGTTTCGATTTCACTTAGGGAAATTACCTGAATTTATTACCAGTCAAAACCAGAGCAGGATAATGAGAAGCAAAACAAATCTCAGAAACACCTTCCTCACAGCTCTCCTTCCATCTTGGACTTAACTTTATTCCTGATTCTCTGCCTCCTGCCTTGATTCATCTAAAGACTGAAGCATGGTGAAGAGAACATGATTCAAGTTTCCTGGCTCTTAAACCCCGACCTCTAACCAAGGGTTGTTTTTGTGGGGGTTTTTTTGTTTTGTGGTTTTGTTTTTTTTTTTCCTTTGGGATGATATTGTTTAACCCACTAACTTCAAACCCCTCATTTCGGAAGCAAAAATTTGGGATCTCACCATCCTTCCCTTTGCCTTCTGGTCTATCCCAGTGTGCAGTGGGGAATCAGTTGCTCTTCAAGAGAAAGCTCTGTTCCCTGCCACACTTGGGAAGCCCAGCGCAAGGAGCATTTATTATATGTTTGTGTTTCTCACCGTGTAATATTCCGCTTACAAACCAACACAGATGGAAATGAGAATGGGGGTACTGTGACAGAGACAGTGATGGGGGGGATGGTAGATTATCGACCCCAGATTTGCTGGGAACCACTCAGGACAAAGAGACGACACCCTGAGAAAGAGGACTTACTCAAACCCTCTACAACGCGACAGACACGGTCCTCGGGATATCTGTGGCCCCTCCCCGGCCCCGCGTCCCTCAGCCGGGCCGGCCCCGCGATGGCGGCGGGCGGGGCGGGCTGAGGGCGCCAAGATGGCGGCGCTGGGGGCGGCGGAGTTCGCGGCGCTGCAGAGCCTGCTGAAGGTGAGCGGGGCCCGGGCCCGGGGGCGCTGCCGCTGCCCGCCCGCGGCTCAGCAGCCCCCGCTTTGCTCCCTGCCAGGCGCCGTCCAAGGACGCGGTGCGGCAGCTGTGCCAGGAGTGCTTCTCCAGCCCGCCCGCCGCGCTCGGCCCGCTGGCGCAGCGCGCCGGTCCCGGACTCGCCGCCGGCCTCGAGGAAGCGGAGCAGGTAGGGCCGGGAGCGGCGGCCCCGGGGCCC